>JAJLWC010000036.1:0-100981 GCA_030674195.1 Starmerella stellata | reverse complement strand
AAGATCATTCAAGCTATACTTAGACTGAAACGGGATGTAAGTCCAAATGTATATTATTCCAATTGATTATTTAGGTTGTTTCACCATCCTATTTATACTTGAGTATCCAGTGGATGCGTATACCGGATAGAGAATGTAGTCCAGCCACTTGTCCTATCACGTGCTATTGCGGTGACGTACGTGGCTCTCAACAATGATTCATGCTTAGGTACTTTCTTAGATATACTAGTGGACTGGGCCGTTCGATTGCTGCGGGTGTCCTAAATGCGATAGATTGATTTAAAAACATTGTAGATACTGTGCTACATTTTGTTACATTTTAGGTACTTCGGCTCAGTGTTACCGAGTTATAGCATAATTTTGATATCTATGAAACTGCCGTTTTTGGTGGGCTTGATTAGTGCAGCTTAGTACAGCTTAGCATAGTACAGGTGTGAGGATACGTAGGGTTTAGTGGTTTAGTGGTTCGTTTTGACGTGTCTATATATTTTTATATGAGTGCTGCTCAGTTGTGGTTTCTAGCGGGCAACTATTGCTGAGAAACCTTCAGCTCGTGGTTGCTGCGGAGCCATGGGCTCGCATCGTCGGTCCCTGCGTATTTAGGGACCAAGTACATAGACACCATATAGTCAGAGATCGTCGTTATGGCTAGGTACCCGACACCCAGAATCATAGTCAACGTCATTAAAAGAACGAGGGTCGTTTTTACTGACCTGGAGAAGGTGTTCCAAACGCGGACAGTGTTGCTTTGAGAAATAGGCTTCATCTCCTTCGCAGTTTGTTTTTCGTGTTGTCCTTCAAGTTTAGGGTCGCCGAGAATTCTATCTAATTCGGAGTTCAGCTCGTTCCTCAATTCGTCGGAATCCTCTTTAAATTTTTCAGAGTTCTCTTCAGCTTTCTCTTCGGATTTCTCTTCAGAATCTTTTTCGGATTTCTCTTCTGACTCCTTTTCAGCGTTCTCTTCAAACTCCTTTTCAGACTCCTTTTCAGATTCTTTTTCAGACTCCTCGTCGAGATTCTCTAGAATATTATTATTGGCGCTCCCAGCTTCGTTAGAGTCTTTGTTAGAGTCTCCGTCCTCGCGTTTGGCTTCTTTATCCTCGTTTCCACTATGCTCGTTTTCGTTATTGGCCTCTTCAACATCTTCTTCAATAATCAGCTCCTCTTCAATGCTAGACGGGATTTCGCTGTCTAGCGTAGAAGGGTCGACCGAGAACAGTTCGGACTTCTTGGCAGCTGGGCCGCGTTTTTCACTAAGAGGCGACCTCGGCAACGACGAGACAGAGATATTAGACATTCCTGTAGTCGGCGAGAAGGGGATGGAAATGTTGGCTTCAATGCTTTCTTCTGAATTAGTCTCAGACACTGTGCTTACACCGTTGCGGTCAGTAATAACAGTGTTTCGTTGAACAGAACTTGAGGGCTGTGAAGTGAATGAGTCCTGGGAGTTTTTCAGTGAAAGCTGGCGTGTTTTTAATGGCGTGCTTTGCAATTCAGACGCTTGCATTCTGTGGTTAGCGTCGGCTTCGGTAAGCACTGGTATGTTCACCGGGGTTGAGGGGTTTTCATTAGATTCCCGATTCTGACGGATTTTTTGGTGCATGAGCACAGAACCACGTGCCGCCAATTCTACTTCGGGAGGAGGACTATCAAGAAGCATTTTGTTTCTTATTTTAGTGCCTAAAAATTAATGTGGCTATACACGTCTATGGGTACGCTATTATGGGCTTGGATGACGGGGGCACCAGATACGACTAACGTGAGGGGTTGCATGCAAGGTAGGTTGCGATTGCTATCCGTTTAGGGAACACCATAACCGCATTCGTATAACGGTTACTACATTAAATACTGCTGTAAATCCAAAAGTAGATATTGTATTCCAGTATTAGAGACACCTGCATGCACTGAATCAATTAGAAACACGTATAAACGCTAGATAGTCGGCATTTGAATGCGAAAACAGCTTTTGCGACATGCAGTGTGTAGTTTCAGATGTGCATGAGCTTCAGCGTCAAACGCATTCAAAAATGCTTTGCGGCGATCTTATATATCTTATATATAAAACAAACTTAAGTACATAGCACAATACGAAAACACGGTTGAGATTTTCTATATTTATTCAGAATCCCGAGAGATATAGCCCTTAGCAAAAAGAACTAGTACGGAATATGCAGGGTGTATAAAATATACTTATCCAAACGTGCAGGGAAAAAATGGCAGAGCTTATTTCTCACTCTTGAGCTGGTAGAACCTCTGGAACTTGTCGTCAATCTTGACGAGGTAGAAGGTGTTGTCGCGGAGGTGGTCGATATCGCCCTTGGGTTCGAAGTTCTTCTGGAGGTGAGCCTGCTCACGGAGGTGAAGAGCCGCTTCGTAACCTTCGGGGGAAACGGCCTTACGGTCGTTAAGCAAGTTCTCGAGACCAGCGGTAGCAACGAGCTTGGAGTAGTCGCCAGCAACCTTAATGGAGTAGAAACTGGCGGCGAGACCACTACCGTACGAGAACATGGAGATCTTCTTGCCAACAAGGCTCTCGGGGGTGAAAGTGAGACAAGAGATAAGAGAGAGGTAGACACTACCAGTGTAGATGTTACCGACATTGGTAGAAGCATTCAAACTGGGAGTGAGACGGGTCTTGGCCTGATCCTTGGTCAGATTGACAAAGAGCTTCTCAAGGTTCTTGTCAACCAAGCTTTCCTCGTAGGAAAGAGAGGCGAGATCCTCAGACATGGCACCGGCCTCGGGCTTGTAGACGCCATTCAAGTAGTCGTTGTAAAACAAACGGCCGAAGGACTTGGAAACAAGCTTGCAGGTGGGGACGTGGAAGGAGGAGGCGGCGAACTGGTTGACACCCTCAGCAGTAGTCTTGGACTTTCTCAGGTAAGTCTGGTAGGCCTGGTCGAGGGCCTTGGTATAGCAAGTGAGAGAGTAGTGACCGTCAACAACAGGGTACTCGGAGGTGAAGTCAGGCTTGTAGAAGTCGTAGGCGTGCTCCATGTAACTACCGTGGATGGGCTCGATGACGAGGGGGGCGTCGGGACCAATGAGCATGGCGACGGTACCGCTGCCACCAGTGGGGCGGGCGGGACCCTTAGAGTAGATCGCAATGTCACCGCAAACAACGATGGCGTAACGACCATCCCAAGAGCTGGAATCAACCCAGTTGATGGCGTTGAAAACAGCGTTGGTGCCACCGTAGCAAGCGTTGATGGTATCAATACCCTCAACGTCGTGGTTGTCACCAAGAAGCTGCATCAAGACACTCTTGACACTCTTACTCTTATCGAGCAGGGTCTCGGTGCCGACCTCGAGTCTGCCAATATCCTTGGGGTCGATGTTGTGCTTGTCGAGCAACTTCTTGAGAACAGTGAGACTCATAGAGTAAATATCCTCACGGTCGTTGACGAAAGCCATGTTGGTCTGGCCAAGGCCGATGGTGTACTTGCCGGCGGAGACACCGCTGGCCTTTTCCAACTCGTCCTGCTTGACGTACTGGCTGGGGAGGTAGACCTCAAGGGCCTTAATACCGATGTTCTGGGGTCTGGACATTATGATTTTTTATTTAACACCAAGTCAATGACGAAAGAAGAAGTTCAAAGCTCGACACTAGGGATGTGGTGTTGAAAGTGGGCTCACGTTCAGCTTATATATAAATCTAGGCTGACGAACACGACCACAAAAAAGTAGCTGCATATTATATATGCAGCTCACGTGCTAAATGCGGACAACGACACCCGATTATTGGTGCATATGCAGAAGCTGGGTAACCAAAGATTAAAAGATGGGAGTGCACCACAAAAACAACATTGATCCTTTACGCTAGTTTGGCGCGACCTGAGCCAACACTTGGATTTTATGTGAGCAGCTTACATTCAATATGTTCGTTTCGTTTTTTTCCCGCCCTATTACTTGCACCGTTGAATTGTTGTTCGATATCTTTTAATCCATAACAAAAGACTTGATTACAACACCGATCCTGTCACATATTGTGGTTCACATTCATTTTTTGCGAGGAAAAATATATGCACCCATTTTTCGCGTCATGCCATACGTAGTGATCTCATCTTGCAGGAAATTCTGAAAGTCCACTAATTCGGTTGTTTTCTTTATGCATGAGATGAACCACAATCTTGGCGTTCTCCACATGTGTTCCCAACATGGAAAGAGCCAGTGAGAGAACTGTGAAAATATGCATGTCGTTGATCTACGTGTTCGTTTAAGTTACCGTGTAATGCAGTTTGAATGAGATAGTGCCGTTTTTTGGATGTCGAAAAACGAGATCTCAATCGATGCAACGTGGTGTTAGATATTTGAAGCGCCGTTCAAAAGTATTTATATACACTGCAAGGTCATAATTGCTATTTTATATGTAGTCATTTCCCTTTTTTCCTCGTTTTTTTAAGCGACTTTGTATCAAGGTGATTAGAACTTCAAATCGATGCCACGTTCGTGCTCGTTATGGCGGATTTGGAACATGAGTCGTGTGCCTTCGTAAAGAACAATAGATGCTGTAACGACAAATTTAAGACCATCCGCCGTGGTAAGGAGCTCTGTTAGAAGATGTTCAGCGCCATTGACACCAATTGCAAACCCGATCAGATTGCCGATCAACATCATCCAGATATTGATAACGCAACCCACATTTCCAAGGAAATTCCACCAGCCAAGGTGGCTAGTATGCGGGCTGCTGTTGAACAGGTACGTACCGATTGCTTCCAACAATACAATGCCGACCATAATAAGGCCCCATACAAGCAGGCGCAGTTCGATGTCGTGCCACATCGCTGTGAACAAGAACGTGACCAAAGCGTTGCGGACCTTGTGTTTCGATCCACCAAGTGGCACGTAGATATACCTTACTGCCCATTTGTTGAAACTGCGATGCCAGGATCTCCAGAAAGAGGATGTTGAGAAGTTGTTTGCAACGCATCTGATCATGTTCTCTGGCGGGTCTATTCCGTCCATCAACGACCACAGTCTAAAGAACCGCCACGGCACTAGCAGCTTCAGCCAAATAATGAACAACGTGAAGAAACAAACCATTGAAGTCTGGGCAGCAGAAACCGACCAAATGGCGCCGACTCTGATCATTGCTGACGCGTAGATATTGTGCAGCAAGAACTCTAGAACAAGCAAACAGAAGACGAAGCGGATAGTATACATTACGACCCGTTTCAAAGTCGTTCCTACTGTCGGTTTCTCGATCTGCGAGCGGAAATCGTTGAAAGTGATAATGGGACCGCCAATGTAGAGCGGCAAATAAAGGCAGTAGCCAATATAGTTAATGAGATTGTACTCACCAATAGCTCTTGGTGTCAAGCACCGCACCATTTCCTCGCGTTCGCTCATTTTGACTTCAGTATCGCTTTCCTGGCTCTCTTCAGCCTCGATGTAGTCGACATTGAAACTCAGCATACGCAGCACTGTGCATTTAAAGAAAATCTGCCAATCTGGAAGCAAGCCCCCGATCTCGTAGCCTTGGAAGTACCTGAACCCATGAGTGAATTCGTTGACGAAAAGTGTTCCAACAGCGAAAACCCAAGAAGCAGTCCGGTTTTTAAACGTTTTTCCTACTAGGTAATTCAGAAAAAGAAGAATAAAGATCTTTATGCCGCCAGTTCCGTGCAAACCGAAGACGTGTAGAGATGCGATCACGTCGTAGTACCTGCGTTTATTGCCGGAATGCAGCATCAGAATGCGCCGCATAAGTAGATGACCAGCAGTGATCATTAAAACGACTTTGAAGTTCGATCTGAACCCGCCGTACTGGTGATCGGTGTTGTCGACTTTCGGACCTAGCCAGCCATCTGAAAGCAGCGGGTATACGTCTTCAAAGCTGGGGTTTTCAGGCCCTGAGGCTTTGAACGCCGTTCTGAACATCCAGATAACCAACAAAATATCAATGAAGATGTTTGCAAGCCGCATGATTCTGCGATTCACAGGCTCTTCGCGCTTTCCTTGCGAAGTGCTGACCTTTGCCATTGGACAGATCCGCTCGTCCAGCGTTTCAGGGAAGAAAAGGTCCGCCATACGCAACGGCAAAGACCTTATAACATTCATTTTGTTCCACGTCTTTTGGAGCCTGGTTGGAGCCTGGTTGGTTATGATAAGACAGATTTATTTCACAACACCTGTTATGGTTACGTATGCGTATATGTGTATATGTACATTTAATGGGGCAACGCCTTAGTATACCCATAGAGTTTTCAAGACACCACTAATGGCTTGGTCCGCCCCACAGATAAGAGCCGAAATAGTCAGCTTACTTTGAATACATTTTTTTCCTAAACCCTGGGTGAATGGCCGTGGCATTGCTGTGGCACGTTCCTCAATCGACATTTTATATTGAGCTTACATGCATCTCTTTTTTTTCCTGTTTGTGATTATTACACATGCGTCTATTGGTCTGTTCATTTTTCGTCGCGGATGCGTGCTAGTTGCATAAATAAAAAAATATACCAGGAGGTCTAAATATAAAGATTCTGAAATATTATAATAATTGCTGATAGTGTATGTTCAGGCAGAACTGGTCAACCTCTATCTCCTGAATAACCTATTCTTGCATCTGGTCTATATTTGATCATGTGCATGCATGTATATACCTATACACTATCTGCCGTATCAGTGCAGCTGCCAAAAATGGACAAAGACCAATGGCCACTGGCAGGTCTTATTTTAGTTGATTAAGCACGCATGCGCCATGCACCAGAGACTCTCGGGCTCTCGGACTTCTGGGCTCTCGGACTCTCTGCAGATAATCTAATTATCGGACCTTTAATTGATTATGTTGTGCGGTAGGATATTACCTCATGAAACGATGCGTTCATGAACGGTTTGTTGAACTGTGCTTTATGCTCGATATATGTATATATGTTGTACCTATATGTGTACGTATATGTGTACGTTTATGTGTATACATATGATTTGTGCAAATATAATGCAAATCAAGACGCCTATTCTAGTTCAACCTCAGCTGATGGCTTCATATGCCGTACACTGGTTGTTTTGGGTAACATGATACAAATGTGGTTCCAATAACCTGCATGTGCATTCCAATCAGCCAGCACATGTAATGAAGCAGAGAGTGGTTTTTGAGAAATTAGACATAAAGAGTACACGAAGAAGTGAATAAAATGGTAATAAATAAAGTCTAGCAGAGCTAGGTAAATAATACAATTAATGATATAATGATCATGCCCGATGGCGGTAGAACCTGGGATTGGCCTGTTCTTGGGCCTCCTTTCTAGCCTGAGCGTCTGCTTTGGCCCGTGCCTGTGCCTGCGCCTGCGCTTGCGCCTGTGCTTGAGCCTGAGCCTGTGCTTGTGCGTGGGCTTGCTGTGCATTAACTTGTGCTTGAACTTGAGCGTCCGCCCATTGCTGGGCGTTGTTTGATTGGCCAGAGGATGTCATCCACGGGCTGCTATTAATCGGGCTCTCGTACTCTTCGTCACTGACTACGACCTCCTGATGATGCTGGTTGCCTGGGGTGACGTACTTGCCCATGAACCCACGGTCCTCAAGGGGTTCTTCAATACGTTGGTTGTCTCCGTACAAATACGGTTTATAGATCTGCATATCCTCTTCGCTGAACTCGTCAACGGGCTCGTCCGGAGTAACGAAATTAGTTCCTGGCTCGTCCCAATTAAAGTTCTCAAAGAGCAGTTTCCTGTACCGCCGGGGGTGGCACATAATGGCTGCGCACATATTGAACGCAATAACCTTCTGTTCAGGCTCGTTTCTTTGTCCCCAGCCCACACGCACTAACCATTTGACTTTGTCGAATGAGTCTTGGGTACATACCCTTCCTGCCAGCGTGCCTATACGTGTGATTCTCAGAACAACTTGGCGCTCTTCAATAAACCTGTACAGTTGCACTGCTGTTGCATGAAGCAGGCCTGCACGTAAATGGGCTTTAATAGACCGCCCTGGCTTATTTCCAAAGGATTCTGAGTCTGACAGATCAATTGTTAGAAGAATCACATTCAATGCAGTTAAAACGAGTTCCTTGCTTGCTTCGCCGTTATTGAGGACACGGATCGCGCAATTCATTACTGCGCTTAAAAATATGAACATGCAGCTTGGATGCTCTGCAGTGACTTCGAAAAACCGCTGGACAGCGCTTAGACCGATTCTGTTCACGTCAATGTTGTCTGAAAGCAGAGGAGTTCCCATTTGGAGTTCCAAAACGCTGAGCTCAAAGTAATTCTCTGTGATGTATTTCGGTACCGGTCCGCCAGGGTGGGACTGAAATATTTTTTCCCGCAGCTCATGGATTTTTTCGTAACTGAACAGATGCTTATCTAGCGTCTCATCCGAAGGTGCACGAGGCACTAACTTCTCTTCTACATAGCATTCTTTATCGGTGGGATCGAAATAATCAGGTCGTTCATAAGCGTCATCCGATTCGCTAAACGGCTGCTGCTCCACGCGGTCAGTTGTATCTGACCGATCCATCTTATCAACATAACAGTTTGACCGAGTAGGAGTATACACGAGACCACGCTTCTCCAATTACCGAAAATAATAATTAAAAAAAAGATAGAGAGAGAAAAACGCACTACTACACAAATGCGTGAGTATGTTTAAGTACTTCCGCGCTTACCCACAAAAGACATAGAGCTCGTCTGTTATGCATTGCTGAACATATATCAACACTGGAAATCTATTAAACAGATGCCGGCATGTGTAAATAATAACGCACTTAGAAAACGTCATTTGATTCATGGAAATGACAGTGGATTTAGGCAATATGCCTAAAAGTGCACCCGTTTACAAAGTTGCTGCAGAGATCTGCATTTTTGAAAAGCGTGATCCGCAGAGTAAACCCATTATCTGAGCGCCTCCAAACAGCGCCCCACCTAAATTGAGCGAATCTAGGCTAACCGAGTCCATCATTTCTCAACCCAGTTTGCTAAGTCGGGATGCATAAGATCCTGTCACAGGGTAAGGGTGATGGTGCGTCAAGAGGTACCAACGTCGGCGCGTATACCAAAAGACCGCATGGTCAGCTTCTGCTTTTTTTCCTAACTTAAAAAAGCGCTTTAAAATTTGCTAACCTTTCTACGCAAATTCCTTTTTTCTTGCATGTTCACTCCATGCTGAACTGTTCAGTTTAATGCACGCATTTGTGTGTTCGGTCTATGATTATTAATCAAAAGCCGTTCAAAACATCCATGCAAGCGATCAGATGCATGCAGCCCAGTATGCGTAAATGGTTATCACTATGGGCTGAATCCGTCAAGCAAACAATCACGCAGAGCCTAGACCGAGCGGTTCAAACACGATCGATCCAAACGCGACAGCGCTAAATCCATCCACTTTATCGTTGTCGCACACATGCTATCATCGACGTGGCATGCGCAGTATTGTGTTTTAGTTATTCTTTTAGTTATTCTTTTGCTTGAAAAATATATATATTTAGCTCCAACTTAAACAGCCAGAGATCTGTTATTCTCTTACTCAGTTCGTTATTTTACCTCTGTCTACTAATGCGTGTAATTGTAATTAGAGGCCATTAATAGCCGTAGGGCTGACAACGGCTCCCGTGTCTATGTGATTATATGTATCATGTTTGAATGCAACATGTCTGAATGTCTGAATGTATGAATGCATAAAGAGCGTATGCAGCGTACGTACGTACGTCGCAAGAGCGTTTATATGTACGGAATCGTGTGCGCTCTATGTACGCTGTATGTACAGCATGTATACTCGTAACGACTATATGTACGCTATTAAGAACCTGTAGGTGTACGGTTACAGGCTCGCGATGACAGGAGTTACGATTTTATGAATGAGGGCGAATTTTTGATTTTTTGGTTGTTTAGGATTCATATCCATAGAAGCTTATCTCGATCGGGAGATCAGCATTGCGTCATCCGGCCACGGAAGCTATGAATACACCAACCGCTTTTCTTAACAGTAATTTCCTAATAAGCACTCATGCTTTTCCCGCTTATTGAATTCCTTGCCGTTTACGCGATTACGGATAAGAGTCATGTGCGTTCTATAAGTGTAGTGCGCGTAAATGAGCGTAAATGGGCGTGAATGGGCGTGAATTGGGCTGACAGGGCGTGAATGGGCGGTACCCTCTCCCTCCTTCTCCACCCCCCACCACACCCCCTGGGCACGCGCACGCGTACATCATACGCTATTTACACCATATGCTTTATGCATGCTACGCCTAGTGCTGTTGCATTAGGGGATGCATTAGGGGATCCCTATTAGGGATATAGGGCGGCGCCCTCGACCTTTCTCCTCACTAAACGTATTCCGTAAATTGCACGTTAGACTTGGAGTGCGAGGTTCCCGACCACCAATCGCGAGCGAACGGTTAAATTAGCATTTCCACAGGACTCAATTGAGCTTAACGACATATAAGGCAGGCGAAACATTTTTTTCCCCCTTTGAAAGATAAAACCACACCCGCCAATTAGCCCCCACACACACTAGAAATGGATAATATAGTTAGTCAATTCTACGACTATATTCTTCTCATACTCTCGCTGATTGTAGTCGTTTTCGAGGCCGTTGCGACGACTGTAACGCTTCTTATCCCGGGCCCAGTAATTGAATGGATTAGCGCGCTTCTGCGCCATTTACTGCCGCGCTCGGCCGAGCAGCAAGCGCTTGAAAACGACAGCGAGCTGAAAGCGAAGGTCTCGGCCGTTGCTGACGCGCTCTCGTTCGAGGATATTTGCGCTGTGCACGGTTACGCCAGCACCGAGCATCTGGTTGCCACGCCCGATGGGTACATGCTCGGAATCCACCGGTTAAGGCCCGAGACCGAGCCGCCTAAAGGCGTGGTCTACCTACACCACGGTCTTCTCATGAACTCTGAGATCTGGGTAGCCTCGCCGACGCCGCAGGACTCGATCGCGTTCCAGTTAGTCGATGCCGGCTACGAGGTCTGGTTAGGCAATAACCGCGGCAACAAGTACTCTCGCAAGCATCTCAACAAGAACCCGAACAGCCGCGATTTCTGGAACTTCTGCATTGACGAGTTCGCGCTCTACGATATTCCTACTGCCGTCGACTATATTCTGCGCGTGTGCAACGTCGAGAGCCTTGTTTACATTGGTTTCTCTCAAGGCAGCGCCCAGGCGTTTGCAGCACTGAGTGTGCACCCGCAATTGAACAAGAAAATCAGTATGTTTATTGCTCTTGGGCCTACTCTTGCGCCCCCCAGTTTCGGCCCTAGAATTCTGCAATCGCTGATTGGAGCGAGCCCGACGTTTTTATACCATTTGTTCGGTCACAGGGTTATTCTCCGTAGCACGGTTTTCTGGCAGAATATCGTGCTTCCTGAACTGTTTGTAAAGATGATCGATCTTTCTAACACGATTCTGTTTAAATGGCGCAGCGCCGATATCTCGTGGGCCCAGAAAATGACGGGGTACATGCATCTCTACTCCTACACCAGCGTGAAATGCGTCGTTCACTGGTTCCAGATTATTGCTAGAGGCAAGGGGATTCATATGTACGACGACACCGGGTTCGGACCTTTCGGACTAAGCGGATCGAGTTCCAGCGCGAAGTTCTACCAGGTCCCGCATTACCCTATCAAGAACATCACCTGTCCTATTGAGCTTGTGTACGGAACCGTTGACAATCTGGTCAATGTGAAGTACCTTGAAAAGAACCTTCCGCCTGGAATCGGGACTTTCAGAGTCGATGGGTACGAGCATTTAGAAATGATCTGGGGAAGAAAGGTCCGCAACGTTATTGCCCCGCATATCCTGTCTCTTCTTGAACGGCACAAAATCCAGCGGTTGATCGAATACCCAGCCCGCGAGCGTGAAATCGACTTTGTTACTAAATTCTCTTTTGAAAAAGATGCAAGTAGACCTAACCAAAATGCCATCAACCAAAATGCCAGCAAACAAGAACCTGTAAAGGAAACCGTAAAGGAACCTGTAAAGGAAACCGAAAAGGAGACCGAGAAGAAATCCGAGAAAGAGGCCGAACGCGAGTTCGAACGCGAGCTTGAACGTGAATTCGAGGCCGAGATTGGTGCCAATATCGACATTGAGGCCGAGAAACAGTTCCAACATGATCTGGAGCGTGATATTGTTGACGAGCTCGAAATCCAAGTCGAGCAGGAACTCGAGCGCGAGATTAGAGGAATTGGAACGGTTAAAAGCCAGCCCAGGCCTCGTGCCCGTAGCGCTAGACATGTAGATGCGTAGAATGTATCATATCGTATCATGTTACTCAATAGGAGAGTTATATGTAGAAGTCGTTTTGGGTTGTAGGTTGTAGGTTGTAGGCTGTAGTGAAATTGTTGTGGTGTATTGGGTTGTTTGTGGCAGGTTGTTTGTGGCAGGTTGTTTGTGGCAGGTTGAGATGTATAGGTTAAGGGTGAATGGTAAGGGTAGTTCAAGGGTAGTTCAAGGGTGAAGAGTGGAAAGCTCAAAAGGTAAGCAGCAGTGAAGTATTACATCAGCATGGTCGAGCTGAAACCGCTCGGAAAGGCCGAAGACAGTGTCTTTCAACTGCTTCTGACGCTGGATAGCCGTCATGCACGCATTTTGTTCGATGTGGGATGGGACCAAACGCTTGACGAGTCTCAGCTCACAAACCTCGTTGGCGAGATCGATAACATCGATGTCATTCTACTCACGCATGCCACGCTCGGGCATTTAGGCGCGTTCGCGTACCTCCGGCACCGGTACCCCGCTTTCCGCAAAATCCCCGCGTTTGCAACGTTTCCGGTCGTTAGAATGGGCCAATTGCTGACACTTGAAGTGTACAGACACGCCGGCCTTTGCGGCCCGTTTGCAGCGGAAAACACCCTTGATCAAACCGCGGTTGAGCATATCTTCAGCGAGATTTCAATGGTGAACTATTCACAGCCGTTAGAGCTGCGCGGGTTCCCGAATTTAGACGGCGTTACTATCACGGCGTACAATGCCGGCCATTCGCTGGGCGGAACGCTGTGGAAAGTCGTTGATGCTGTTGATGCGATCATTTTCGCAGCTGATTGGAATCATGCGCGCGATGCTCATCTCAGCGGCGCGTTTTTAGAGTCGAAAGTAGGTCGCGTTTCAAAGGATTTGATAAACCCTTCAATTCTGGTGACTACAAGCACCGTCAGCGCGGTTCCTTCATTCACTAAAGCCAGAACTGAGTTCCTTGCTAAAGTCCAGCAGGCGCTTGATAATAACGGTGTTGCGTTTATTCCTACATCCTCAGTTCGTATGCTGGAGCTTGTGCTTGTTTTAGAAGAGTTTTTAATAGCAAACCGGCTCAAAATTCCGCTCGTGTTGTGCTCAGCTTACGGCCAGCAAACCATTTCACAGGCTTCGTCGATGCTGGAATGGATGGTCCCGTCGATTATCACTGAATGGCAAGTTCAGAACGAATCGCCGTTCGAGACGCGTAAAATGCGGCATGCACGCTCAATTTCCGACATTCGCATTGATGGCGCTGGAATTGTTATTGTTCCAGGCGAGAGTTTAGAACAGGGGCTTTCCCGACAGCTGTTTTTCGAGTATATCGCTTCTAACCCTAAAAACTCGCTTATTCTAACCGAACCGTGCCCTGAAAACACTCTTGGCAACTACTTATTAACCACAAACCTCAATCCGGGCTCAAGGTTGACTGGATTCAAATACAAGTGCGAGAAACCGTTGACCGGGGAGGCTTATGATGAGTACATGCAACGGAAACAAACCGAACGCGACGAGACCGAAGTCAAAGAGGCGCTTGAGAAACGCAATTTAGAACTGATTGACGCATCTGCTTCTGCACAGGAAGTTTCTGATGACAGCGACAGCGACAGCGACAGCGAGTCAGAGTTCTCTAAAGGCCATGATTTCGATGCCAAAACAACACCAACATATCCTTATAAACCGAACAGGAAGCGGACCGACGATTATGGAGACATGACTTCAGTGGCCAGCATGTTCAAGAAACGGAAACAAGAGCTGGATGGAGCTCTAAACGATGGAGACGTTGAAATGACCGACCAGAACGATAATAATGGATTAGAAAGCGATGCTAATGGCGCTAACACCAGTACCAACATGGAAGGTGGAAGCATAAACGGCGCAGCGAGTTTAGAAACGTCAACTGAGCCGCCAATGGAGATCGTTGAGTTAGAAGCCGATGTCGAATTGAACTGCAGCGTTTATTTCGCGGACATGAACGGTATCACTAACCGCAGGTCGCTCGAAATGATCGTCAAACAAGTCCGTCCTGCTAAAGTATGTGCGTTTCCGGGCAATTTAAAGGTCTGCGACTGGCTGGAATCGCAGTCGCCCATCTACGGGCTCCTTGACAAACCTGTTTTCTACGAGCGGACGAACTTCGCGGTTAACGTACGTGTAGACGCTTCAGTTCTACTGGATTGGAGAACGGTTTCCAACGCTTTCTCTGTTTCCAGAGTCAAGGGATCGATTGAACTCGATGCTCATGACAAGAACACACATATGAGCGCAACGCTCCTTCCTATTAACTCGAAAACTAAAACAGTAGACGAGAGTGCTCACAAACCCATGACTCTAGGCGATCTGCGTCTAGCCACGCTGCGCAAAGACCTGAACGATTCCGGGTTCAAGGCCGAGTTCAAAGAACAGAACGTTCTTGTGTGTAATGACACTGTCGCTATAAAGCAGCTGACAGATAACGATTTCAGTATAGAGGGCGATGTGTGTGAAGACTACTACACTGTCCGCGCCCTAATGCGGAAGTACATCACCACTATTTAATTACCCCAACCCATTTGTAATAATGACAACAGCCACAAATACAGTTTAACCCCTGCCCTCAACTCAATCTCCCAACAATAAATATTTAGTATTAAATAGCCACTACAAACAAACTAGGTAATACTTGGTAATAAAAGAACAGCATGCAATAAATCTATAACTCACAACGCATACTCTTCCGACCAGAACGGGAGCCTGCGTCTGTATGCGAAAAGGAAAACAGTGTTGATCAACGAAGCAGGGCCGCAGCAAACGACTGCGTAATCAGTCATATCAGCAGCCACTTTAGCGAGATCAGGTCTACCCCTGAACTTCTGGATCCCAGCCCCGAGCTCAGAAGTTAGTAAAGCATCAGCATCAGACTCGCCTGCACTAGACTCTTTAGTCACAGAATCGGTAACTGTTTCGTCGCCTGATTTCATGCCCTGCATTTCAAACCCGTCTTCGCCAATTGGTTGCGAAGGCTGGGTGATGTAGACGTCGCAAGTATCAATACCAATTGCCGGCAACACAGCGACTTCTGACTCGTTAGGAGTGACCCAAACAACCTTGCCGTTGAACGACGAGGTGCCGCACAACGACGGAAGCATCGAGACGCCAGAACCGCCTACAACCACAAGCAGGGGCTTGCCCTGGAAGTCGAAGGATGAGGAAAAGGGGCCAGTGCGCGAGTAGAAAGAGTCTTCCTGCATTTTGAACCTATACTCGCGAACGACGATCTGGTTGTCGCTCACAAGCGTGTACGGATGACTCGGGCGGAACCAAGTGCGCGGGTTAAGAAGAGGAGTCGAGATGCGGATATGCGAGCCGACGTTGCGCCCGATCTGGGTTGTAACTGGCGGGTCGAAAGTGATCAGTCTAAGCGAAGGCCCGAACCTCTGAACACGCGAGATTTTGATCGATTTGCTGAACAGGACACGGAAAAGCAAATTATAAACAATAAACGCGATTCCGCTGCATGCAAGCACGAGCGAGCTCGGGCGCGCGTGGAAGATCATAAGCACGAAAAACAGGATACCAAGAGGCGCATGCAGGGCATAGAAGAAACTATAGGCACGCCGACGCACAGGACGCAATGACGAGAAAAGAACAAAGGTTAGAATAATAGTGGCTAATATTCCAAGCAGGTTCTTGCTACTAGTCAATGCGCCAGCATGCCGCTTCACGAGAATTGAGGCTGCATCATGCACACCACGCGCTGCGTCATGCACGTCGGCTGCATTAGCCTGCATACCCGATGCATTATGCACGGTTTCGGCATGAGTTGCATCAGCAGCTTTTTTGATAGCACGAAACGGCAAACTGACAACGTAAACGATTCCGTGGAAATACGCGAACGCAATAGCCGAACGGGCAACCCATTTATGCGCGCCAATAAGCGACACTTGGCGGGTCTGAGGCAGAAGAGCCGGTTTCAGCGCGAGAAACGTGGCGATCGCAGCCGACGCTAGCGAGAGCTCGCCGCACCGTTTGGCGTTCTGGATTATACCGTTTTGAAGGTCGGTGAACAGACCGTAGAAGATCAGCCCGATCCATACTAACGTCGTCATTAGACTGCTCTGCAGAAAGTTGTTCAACGGCCGCAGCCGGCGCACACGAAGACTCACTACTGCAAGAAGCGAGTACAGCAGCAGCACAGCGAAAAACGCGATCGCAAAGCGGTCTGCCGCTTTCCTATGCACCGGCGAACCGTGCCGTTTATACAAGGTTGTCATTACCTGGCCGATGACTAACACCCGGAAACGGCAGTAACCGTTCCGGTTTAATGTTTATTTTCTCTAAGTAACTTTCTCACTAAAGTTGAATGGCCAGTCAATCAATTCAGTACATATTACAAATGGGTTCGTATCCGATCGGTGCACTTGCCCATGTTTTGCAGCGTTTGGGGAACAGTGTGCACACTCAGCCTAGCCCGTACCTGATACCCTAGCCCGACCCGCACTACTGAGATCGTGCCGGACCGCTTTATTTTTACAGGTTAGAGCGCTGTGAGTGCTGCCATTTGTATTATACCAGTAGGTGGAGAGATGAGCAGCTTGAATAGCTTGCCTGTGCCTGTTCTGCAGGTGCTGTGCTCAGTATTGAACCAATGCGACGCCGTGAACCTGGCAATTGCGTGCCCTGCTGCACGGCATGTGGCATTACAATCGGTTTACCATACCGTTGTTATCGACCCGAAGCCACACAGCCTTCATACCCAGCTGGCGTCTACCTCGACGTATGTACACACTGCTCACGGCATGCGCCAGTTCTTTAAAGCCGTGCAAACAACCGACTACGGGGCTTATGTACGTTCGCTGTCTTGTCGCGGCATCCTTCCAATCAACGACTCTGAACTGGAAGAAAAGCTTGGAAATGTTGTTCCTAAACTCAGTAACCTTGTTGAATTCGAATGGACGGCCTCGCCTGAGTTTCCACTGTATATTCTAGCCGAACTCCCTCAGACCGTGTGCTCGCTAGTAGTCGATTTGGCGTCGCGCACAGAAAGACAATTGCCTCAATTCACTCTGCCGAATCTTTATAGACTGCATGTACGGCCTTTTCTGGATGCCAGTATTCTGAACTGGTTAGCAAGCGTTTGTCACGATTGTCATAACTTGAAGGATGTTTCTTTAAGTAGGTTTCTGGACATGAAGGAACACGTAGGCTCGGGATACGTGTTCAGAGGATCAAGCGACGTTAGCAACACGTATACGCATGCATCCTTAGCTTCGTTTTTCGCTTCGTTTGAAAAGGACCCACTGAAATTACAGAAACTCGCGCTCTGTCAAGCCGATCTTAGAGACGAGGACTGTAGAGTGCTTGCAAAATGTATAGATTTGCCTACACTGAAAATGCTGGAACTCATAGGAACAGGAACCGAACATTGCTGCAGTTTTATTAACGATCTTGCTGAAGCCCAGCCTGCATTAACCCATTTCAAGCTTGATTATCGCGCTGCTACTCCAGATGCCGTAACGAAACTGTTTACACCAGCACTCAGGTCTTTGAATTTGCGTGTATACACTGAAGCCAGCCCATTGCTTGCGTCGTTGGCAACAAGATCCCCGGACCTGACAGCACTGCATATTTCCGCTCACGAAGCAGGGCTAGAACATAACCTTGAACACATCAAGTCGTTGAACGCGTTAGTAGTTCTAACTCTACCGTACGATGTTGCTTCTAAAAGCTGGCTTCTGGCTAAACAACTGCCGAAACTAAAGGTTTTGAGGCTGGAATCAACAGCCAAGTCTACATCCCCTGGCGGTTTGTTAACAAACGGCTTACTGGACCAATGGAACAATCACATCGGCTCGCCGTTACAGTACCAATCAATTGTCGCTAGTTTGAGTGATGTGAAGCTGGACTACTTATCTGTAGGCGGAACATTGATGACCATTAACCACCAGGCACCGCCTCTGGAATGGTACGACTATATGTACAACTAGTAATGGTTCACACGAACGTGCCGGGACTAACCGTTTTCATTGCCCAAGGTCGTGGGACTGCTTGAGGTTTCGCATGCATACACGTCGCATAAGCGAATACCCGTACCCCACATTACAGTGAACGCAGACGTATAGTTGAAATTATGAGACCTGCGTGTACTATGTAGTGCATACTAGAGAACTTACAAATATATCCAGATGAGTACGGGAATAAATAAAAAAGCGAACAAAAGTGGACAAATAGTGGACGAATAGTGAGAATCACGCATTAATATACACAAACGAACCGAAGCGGTGTACATAAGCGTGCATATATAATCATGCAGACGTAAATGGAGTGCATAAACATGCATGCGTGGGTACATACAAACACCTACAAGCCCACACGTATTATAGAAAGCCTACATAAATACAAGAAAGTACACGAAACTGCCACATAACGTATAAAGAAGTAATTGCATGAACATCAACATCAACGGCCCCAAATCAGTGTAGTCAGCAACTAGCAACGAGCCACAAAAAATTAAGTATAAACTTTACCTCTAACCGCGGCAGAAAACGGGGTTGAAATTCATAGATAAAACATCTTCGAAAAACGTAAATTTTAGACGTGCATTTATTTGATCAACGTGTTTACCGGATCACGGCTCAATTGCAATTAGAAGGGCAGCAAGTAGTCTATGCAGCAAGCGATAAGTGTATGCGGGTTTGGAGGAAGGCGGTTAAGTAATTGCCGGCCAGAACGCCAATTGGCGGCCGGAGTAATTTGTAAGTTACATCACGTCAGAAAGTGGTTACATACGGTTCTGAAGGCGTTTAAATAACCGAACATTAAAGCCGGTAACCAGCCATAAATACTAAGCCATAATCGCTCACTGTAAGAGGGGTGTCTACCTACCGAACCACGACGAAGTTAGTAAGCAAGGCTCAGCATGGGAAAGGCCAGTAGTAAATTGACCAAAGAGGACCTTCGGCAGCTGAAAAGCGAGACATACTTCGAGAGCAAAGAGCTACAGCAATGGTATAAAGGTTTTCTGAAAGACTGTCCCAGCGGCGAGCTTACACCCACCGGTCTGCGTGAGGTATACAAGAAGTTCTTCCCCTACGGCGACCCGAGCGCCTTCAGCGACCTTGTTTTCCAGGTTTTCGATACAAACAACAGCGGCACTGTTGATTTCAAGGAGTTTATTACTGCGCTTTCCGTCTCCAGCCGCGGCACAGTGGACGAGAAGCTGGAATGGGCGTTCAAGCTGTACGACCGCAACGGCGACGGTTTAATCAGCGCAGAAGAGATGCTGCAGATTGTGGAAGCTATTTACAAGATGGTCGGCACGATGATGAAGCTTCCAGAGGACGAGAGCACGCCTGAGAAGCGTGTACACAAGCTGTTTGCGTTACTAGACACCGACAAAGACGGCAAGATCACATTCGAAGAGTTCAAAGACGGCGCTAAGAAGGAAGACACGATCATGGGTGCCCTCAACCTCTACGACGGGCTTGTGTGAACCCGTTGAACTAGAAAGGAGCCCAGCCTCTGTTATTTACTATTAATTATACACTCATCATCCGACATGTCGTAATTGCTAGTTTTTGTTTCTTTGCGTGCGCGGAACTTACGCCAAGGATGCGCTATGGATGAATTGGTGTATAATTTCATTGAAGCCGCACTCCAACCATCAAGCAATGTGGGTACAGTTTCATGCATTGATGTATACTTTCATTCATTGAAGGCGCATTCCAACCATCAATATGGATACAATGAGGGCATAATGCATTGAGGATATATTGAATACTTGAACACTTGAACACTCGAACACAACAAGCAGCCTGCATGGTTACATATCTACTTTGGCCATGCTTAGACGTAATTAAGGTATAAAAGATAAATATAAATTGTGAATCAGTTGTAGGTTTTTTGTTTATATATATTCAGTCGTTCGCATTCGTTGCATCGTCGTCGCATTCATTGCATCGTCGTTGCTTACAGAAGCTCGTCCACAGGTCCGTCCATGCTCTGCTTGATCTTCAGTCCGATTGTAGTCTTCCAGTTATCGAGCTTTGCGAAACGGTCGTACTCGTAGAGCCTGTCAGTGAACGTCTGTTCGTCGCTGTCACGAACAGCATTGACGAAACTAGTGAGGTACTCATGCTCCTTCGTTTGTTCGAAACTCGCGTCCCAGCTGACATACTTCTCCAGCTGCAGCTGCGCAGCCACCGCATCACCCAGGGCAAGGGCACAGAATACGGCCTTGAAGAAGTACTCTTTAACACTCCATTTACTGAGATTCGAGTTGAGACTGAGCTTTGCAACGCGTTCGTAGGCTTCAATGGCCTGGTGGTACTCACCAGCGAGCCCGGCAAGATCGGCGTAGTGCACAAACGCTTTACAGCTAAGAGCCTCGGCTCTGTCTTCAGAGTACCATTCGCCGGCGGTCTGGTACGCTTTCAACGCAGCGGGCTTGTCGTCGAGCTCGGTCTCGTATAAATTCGCAAGCTCCATCTCGTACTGCGCTGCACGGCGGAACTCGCCGCGCGCAATGAACACCTGCACGGCGCCCGTCAAAACACGAGCGGCCTCGGCGAACTCGGACGTGCGGTAGGCTTTATACGCCTCAACAAGCGTAGTAGCAGCCTCGAGCGGCGCGCCCTGGTTCTGTAATGCGGCAGCCTTCTCAAAAGACTTGCCGGCGTTGAGTCCGTCTTTCTTGAGTCTGAACGCGTTTCCAGCTTGCACGTAAAGGTCAGCAGCCTCTTCTAATTGGAACGACGAGGACCCGAGCATCCGGCTGAATAGGCCGCTGCTCGAGCTCTCTTTCTTCTGCGCCTGCGCGAGCAGTTCGTTCGGGTCCATGTTACCTAATCGGTGCCTGTTGCTAAGCTAAGTAGTGCTCGCTAATGCGCGCCACGTTGTGCGGTTAGCGCGACTTGACGAAGATCGCAGCTAGAAAAAGCAGAGTGTGGCGTCAATTAGGTTGGTTTATGCGACAGAAACGAATTGGATATAATAGAATCTAATAGGATCTACTAGCATCAAGTTGGATCAAGTTGGATCAAACGAAACAGTGTGGTTTACTGGCTGCCTTCTAACTACATAGTGTCAATGAAATCTAAAAGCGGGACCATAAGAGTGGCAAATATCTAGTAATAAAGCGATAGCGCGGTTTTGGCTTGTCCAGGTTAGATACGCACCTTCGTAACAAAACCACAATTGTCAAGTGACTTCCTGGCGTTGCTCGTGTAATCAACCCAGTTATAGCATGAATAAGTATGCGGATAGCGTAAATGCGATAGGTAGGGCCATGTGTTTAGGTAGCAATACCGAACTTACATGCGACAGTGATGGTAAGTATGGACAGCAGCTTGGTAATTATAGGAAGTATAAGTATGGGAACTGCGTAGCAAGCATGGTGTGGAAAATGGTAAATGTAAGTAAGAGGAGTGGTAAATGGTAAGTGTAAATATGGAGAGTGGTATAAGTGAAGTAAGTACATTGAATATGAATATGGCATGAACAGCGAGTATTGATAAGCGTAGTATACATCGTGTATGTAAATTAAATGGTGGTCAAGATTCCCGGCAGAGGCTCAGAACCGAGCTTGAACAGAAGGCTTACCGACATCGATCCAGCAACAAAGATCGCCAAACTAGTGCCAACCAGTAAATTGAACTGCCAGCTGACGTCGCGTTTAGAGCAGTCGTTACCGCCGAACGAAACAGTCTTGCCAGAAGCGTCCTTGCCAGGCACACACTTGCACGCGTACATCCCGTTGCCCTGTTTCTGGCACCGGCCGTGTCCGCTGCAAAGACCAGTTTGTCTCTCGCAGTCGTCAAGCGTGACGAAGAACGGGGAAGGCGTAGTGCTCTTTCTAGGGCTGGGCTTCTTCGAGAAATCGTCGTTCTTTGTGTCTAAACTGCCAGGCCTGATTCCGACGACCAAAACGTTGGAGTGAGTCTCCAAAGACTTCTCGGCCAGGAATTTCGAGAATTCGGGCGAGTTAGCGTCGAAAACATTGGGTGCAGCGCGTTTGCTGTGCAGAACGTCGCTGACGTTGGCAGCGTAGAAACTAGGCTGTCCAAGGCCCTCGAAAGAGTCCAGATTCTCAACAAGCGCGATCTCGCTAGCGGGACCGAACATCTCGAAGGGGTAGAGCTGGAAAATCGTGCTGAGCTCGAGGGTCTTAGGCGACTTCACGGGAGCGCCGCTGTAGTACTCGACTACAGCCGCGAAATCCTCGGTGATAGGAATGCTGCGACCGTTGACAGCAGGCCGGTTCAATACGTAGACGGGACTCATCTCGAACAGCGCATTGACGCCGAGCAAAAGCAGCGCTATAAACAGAACAGGATTGCAAGCCATACTAAGATTAGTCAGGGCTGGTGCTCATTTAAACCCCACGCGGATAGGAAAAAAAAAACATTAAACTGAGTAAATTGCAAGCAAGTATTCAATCAATCCTAAATTGTCAGTGGTCATTGTACTCGTTTATTCAAACCCGTAAACCCACTACCGAAGCAGAAACCTCGCGTAGAGCTGCTAACGTGCCTGGCCAATCTGTACATCTGCCCACACACCTTACCCTATACATACCAATGACTGATCTACCCTGATCCACCCAAAATGAGATACGACCTCCAACTCACGCGTACACATTTAAATATACATATAAATATACATACACCGTACTTTACACATGTAAAACCGCATAGCAAATACACACGACTCATACACACTCATACCAATTATCCAAATTATACCCACAGTATTCAAACACACTGCACCCACACTGCACCACATTGTGCTCATACAAAACTACGTCATGCATACGTACAATTCAGTCCACGTATATAACAATACGCACACACGCACCTAGACATCGAAGCATGCATAATTTGTCAATCTAGCTAGCTGTATACCCATTACTACATATATAGATCTAGATCTTTTCAGCAATCCCGATCGCGGCGGAACAGCCCTTCTTCACGACCTCGGTCAGGAGCCAGTACGGCTTTGCGTCGTGTGCGTCGTGCTCGACTGCTGTGTTCAAATGCTCGAGCTCGTCGTCGCGGAACTCGGAAACGGTTTTCTTGATTTCCTCGATTCCTGCCTCGTGTTTGGGCATCTCGGCTTGAGCCGTGATCAGGCGGCGCAATTGGCTGTTGTAGTGTCCGCCGATCACCGTTTCGACGGCCTCAGTGCACGCCATAGCCGACTCCTTGCCGCGAAGAGCGGTGACAACACCAAGACCCATTGCAGCCGCGCGCCACACTGGCGTCAGCAGCGACGGCCGGACGCGGCCTTCTGTTTGCAGCTTGTCGAAAGTGTTATGATGATGGACTTCCTGCTCGCGCATATGCTGGATCAGCGGCTGCAGCTCAGGATCGTTCTGGAACACGAGCAGCTGGCCTTTGTAGATATAGTCCGCCGCGAGCTCGCCGGCCTGGTCGACTCGCACGAGTTCGTGCAGAAACGATCGGTGGCGCGACCGGGCAGCGATGGTTCGTGCAGCCGCTGCTAGTTTCATGATGAGTGATGATGCTCGCGTAATTCGTATTGCACTTACGTATATGGCCCAGAAATTAACTCTGCCTAAAGGTTGTGTGAGCTCATGAAACTGTTGAGATATATCAGGGGTCACTAGGGGCTATTAGGATCTGCTAGAATGTATTTATACCATAATGGCGGCTTCGAGATACCCTCTGTGTATAATGAGGCGTACACCCTAAGCGTGTACTCGTGTAGCGTATTGGGCTGCATGATTAAGGACGCCTGCAGTCATTTGCTAACGCACGCTCGCTTGCACGCGAACTTACATGCTACTTACATGCTACTTACATGCTACTTACATGCTACTTACATGCTACTTATACGTTAACTTGGACGCTAATTACATGGTAGAATACAAACTACATGGTACATAAGCACGGCCTGCAAAAACTGCATGCATTAGATTAAAGTCCTGTGAGATAGTAAGTGGTAAGATCTAAGGTCCAAATAAATAAATAAATAATCACTGCTTGCTTTTCTTTTTGTCGGCCTTCGAAATAGCCTTTTTCAGTACATCGAGATGGCCAGCTTTAGCAGTTGTGTTGCCTTCTGTCGTTTTGGTCATATCCCAGAGATGCTTGCGAAGAGAGTCGGCCTCGATCTTCGCCTTTTCACGTTTGGGTTTAATGGCCTTCGACGCCTGGTTGCTCATTTTGCTGGCATTGCGTTTCAGCACAGCCGGCTTCGACTTGCTTTTTTGTTTCTTTAGCACGCCTTGAGCCATTGTCGATTATATAATGACAATGTTTTGGGATAGCACGCACTTAGAAAGAGAGACAGGCGGATGCAAGCGGATGCAAGCAGATCGAAAGACGCAGTTAGATTGACAGATGCAGGCAGATCAACAGACGCGAGAAGATGCATCTAGTAATTGTGCAGTAATTTGGGAATTAAGAGATAAGTAAATGAATTTAAAGATAAGTCGATAGGACTGAGATATGTTGTTATAATACTAGGCAAAATAATGAGGTATTAAACAAACCACGGAACTAAAGAACTAAAGAACAAAACTAATTGAACTAAACTAATTGAACTAATTATACTAATTAAGAAGCTGAGAAGCTAAGAAATTACGAAGGCCAGGAGTAATAACCATAGATCCAGGGACAACAATGCATGCAGAAAGGGGTCTCGGCTGTCATATAATTACACGGACGCGTTAATTAAGTATATAGATCCGCATCACCGCATCTAAGCTGATTAAGTGGAATGAGGCATCTGAGTAAATGGAGATTGATCAATCTGGCCAGGGTTACGAAAAAAGGCACAGAAAAAAGCCTCCACACAAACGCATCTGGGTTGAAAAGAACGAAAAAAATGAATTGGATCTAGCAGGTTCAGGTATTTTATGACTATCTAGTGGTTGTGTATGACTATTCCAAACAAGAAGGGCAAAAAAAAAGAAAAAGGCAGGCAAGTATCCACGTGATTGGGTCTTTGTCGTAATTACCTAATGACATCTTTTTCGTACTTAACACCTCTCCTCCTTTCCTACTGCTTAAGAGCATTGTTCTTGTAGAGCATGATCACATTGAGCGGTGGAGTTGCGCTGTCGCCCTTTAGGGTGAACCAGCTGATTGCGCAGATGAACAAGTCGCTGAATTCTTCGGCTGTCATCGGCGTGCGCAGTTTGTACGTGCACTACATCGAGTCCACTCCCGACTCAGAGCTGGCCAACAACGAGAGCAGCGTGTTCAACGGCACTAACAAAGAGTCTGCCGTGTACAAGGAATTCGACGAAATCAAGCGTATCCTCTCCTACGGTGCCCAGCCTCCCGCTGACGACGAACCGTACCAGGAACTCGTCAAGATGATCGAGGAAAGCAACAACCCTGCTGCTTCTGAAATCAATGCCACTGACAGCGTGCAGATCGTTTTTGTCGTTCCTCTTACCGGCACGATCTCGCCGTGGTCGTCCAAAGCCACAAACATTCTGCGTAATTGTGGCCTCAGCGTCAAGCGCGTCGAGCGTGGTATCGCCTTAATGGTTTCTGTCCGCCGCGGTTTCCCGATCGCTGAACACGTTACCCAGTCTGCGTTTTTGAACACCCTTCATGACCGCATGACTCAGCAGGTTACTGTCAACAAACGCGTCAATCCTGAGCAATTGTTCGGTATTCCTCCCGAGCGCGCGACTCAGACTATCAGCCGTCAGCAGCTCAGCGAGATCAACAAAACGATGGGTCTGGCTCTTGACCAGGCCGAGATCGAGTACCTGAACCAGGCTTTCCCTAACCGCGATCCAACTGACGCTGAGCTGTTTATGTTTGCTCAAGTGAACAGCGAGCACTGCCGTCACAAGATCTTCAACGCTCAGTGGAAGTTTACTGGAGAGAAGGAATTCAGACCGAAGTCGCTCTTTAAGATGATTAGAGCGACGCACGAGAACAACTCTCACCTCGGGCACACCGTTTCAGCGTACAGCGACAATGCTGCTGTTATGAAAGGTGCGCTTGGCCCCAACACTAGCAGTCCTGGGTTCTTTTACGCTCCTAATAACGAGCGTGTCTACGCTCTGCATGCGGAACCCGTGCCCTACCTCGCTAAAGTTGAAACCCATAACCACCCTACTGCGATTTCCCCTTTCCCCGGTGCAGCTACTGGTTCTGGCGGCGAGATTCGTGACGAGGCTGCGGTTGGCCGTGGTTCGAAAACTTGTGCTGGTTTGAGTGGGTTTGTCGTCAGTGATCTGCACATTCCTGGCTTCGACCAGCCCTGGGAGCTCGATATCGGCAAGCCCGAACACGTGTCAAGTCCTCTTGACATCATGATCGAGGCTCCTCTTGGATCTGCTGCGTTCAACAACGAGTTTGGTCGGCCTGCGCTTTCTGGGTTCTTCAGAACGCTTACCGTCAAGCCCGAGGAGGACGAGATCAGAGGCTACCATAAACCGATTATGCTGGCTGGTGGTGTTGGTACAGTCAGACCGATGTTCGCGCTCAAGAACAAAGCCATTCCCCCTGGAAGCAAACTGATTGTTCTTGGCGGTCCTGCCATGTTGATCGGGTTAGGCGGCGGTGCTGCTAGCTCGGTTGCTGGCGGCGGTGACGCTAATAAGGCCGAGCTCGATTTCGCGTCTGTCCAGCGTGGCAACCCCGAGATGCAGCGTCGTGCCCAGATGGTTATTGACGGGTGTATTGCGCTTGGCGAGAAATCGCCGATTCTGTGTATCCACGACGTCGGTGCTGGCGGTCTGTCGAACGCGTTCACCGAGCTTGTTCACGACAACAACCTTGGCGGTATTTTCGATATCCGCAAGGTCCCCTGTCTTGACGAGAGTATGTCGCCGATGGAGATCTGGTGCTGTGAGGCCCAGGAACGTTATGTTCTTGCTGTCACTGAAGAGGATCTGCCTGTATTCGAAGAGCTGTGTCAGCGCGAAAGAGCGCCTTACGGAGTTGTTGGTATTGCCACTACTGAACAGAACTTGAAGGTTATTGACTCGCGGTACCCTGACAGGATCCAGCCTGTGGATCTTGCCATGTCGGTGCTGTTTGGCAACACTCCTAAGATGCAGCGTACTGACGCTTTACGCAAACTGTCGTTAGCGCCGTTTGAATTCGATAGAAAGGAGTTCAAGAACGGGCTTCATCGTGTCTTGCGCATCCCTTCGGTTGGGTCTAAACAGTTCCTGGTAACAATTGGCGACAGATCGATTACCGGTTTGGTTGCTCGTGAGCAAATGGTCGGGCCGTGGCAGGTGCCTGTAGCTGATGTCGCTGTTGTCGGCAACAGTTACGGACCTGACGTTTTCTGCGGTGAGGCGTTTGCTTCAGGTGAGAGACCGGCTGTGGCTATTGTTTCAGCCGCTGCCGCTTCGAGAATCGCGCTTGCTGAGTCTCTGTTGAACCTTGCAGCTGCTGATATCCGCTCAATTGACGAAATCAGGTTGAGTGCTAACTGGATGGCCGCTCCGCAGTTCGCAGGTGACGGTTTCGCGTTGTACGAAGCTGTCAGCGCGCTCAGCGAGGCTTGTGTCAGTTTGAACATCTCGGTTCCGGTTGGTAAAGACTCGATGTCTATGCGCACGAAATGGGCCGACAAAGATGTCGTTTCCCCCGTCACGGTGGACGTCACTGCGTACTCTGCTGTTTCCGATGTGCGCAACACCTGGACTCCTCAATTGAAGCGCAACTCCAACACGAAGATCGTGCTTGTGTCGTGTGCTTCTAGCTCGAGTTTCATTACCGGTGGGTCCAGCAAACTCGGCGCCTCTGCCATTGCTCAAGCCTACGGTAAAGTCGGCAGCAACATCCCTGATGTCGATGTCCAGATCCTGGCCTCGTTGTTGCGTGCGATCCACGATCTGCACAAAACCTCGATCATCGAAGCATACCACGATGTTTCCGACGGTGGTGTCGTTACTGCCGTTCTGGAAATGGCTTTCGCTGCTCGTACCGGTATCGACTTCATTCTCAGCGAGCCTGAACTGATGTTCGACGAGACGCCTGCCGTTTTGTTCCAGGTGGACGACGACAACCTCGAGAAGTTGAACGATATTCTTGCGCAGAACGGTGTTCCCCAAACGCACGTCTCGATTGTCGCTCTGCCTAACATGACGAAGGAGCAGGTAATTCTGTTCAAGAGCATGCAGATGGAGTCTACGCGTGCCGATTTGCAGGCTGCTTGGTCGCTCACCTCGCATCATATCCAGCGTTTGCGCGACAACCCCAAGTGCGCTGACCAGGAACTTGCTAATATCCTCGACAACGCCGATCCTGGTATCCAGTACCACTATACGTTCGACCCTAAGATCGATACTAGTTTGATTTCCAACCCTGAAGTTTTCCCCAGAGTCGCTATTCTGCGTGAACAGGGTGTCAACGGACACATGGAGCTTGCCTATTCCATGCAATTAGCCGGGTTCCAGAGCGTCGACGTGCACATGAGCGAGCTTCTCAGCGGCAAAGTCGACCTAGCTAATTTTACCGGTCTTTGTTGCCCTGGTGGCTTCTCGTACGGTGACGTTTTGGGTGCTGCTAATGGCTGGGCTTCTACGGTCTTGTTCCACGAGCAGTTGAAGAAGAGTTTCATTGCCTTTTTCAACCGCAAGGACACGTTCGCCATTGGTATTTGCAACGGTTGCCAGTTCCTTACCAAACTCAAGGAACTGATCCCTGGCTGTGAGAGCTGGCCTTCGTTCGAGCGCAACATCAGCGAGCAGTTCGAGGGACGTACGGCTATGGTCGAGGTCCATGCGAAGAACGAGTCGATTTTCTGTAAGCAGATGGAAGGCTCGAGGTTCCCTATTGCCGTTGCCCACGGTGAGGGCAGAGCGTACTTCGACACGCCCGAACAGCAGCAGCAGTTCCATGCCGAGAATCTGCAGGCTCTTAGCTACGTCGATAACTACGGCAAGACCACGGAGAAGTACCCGTTCAACCCGAACGGCAGTCCTAACGGTATTGCCGGTGTCAGGTCTCCGGACGGCCGTGTACTGGCTCTGATGCCTCATCCTGAGCGTAATGTCCAGGCCTACGCCCAATCTTGGGTCCCAAGGGGCGAATTGACATACGGTCCTTGGTTCCAGATGTTTGTTAATGCTAGAAAGTTCATTAATTAAGTAGTCTAAATACATTCAAAATATAAAGTGTCTCATGTCCTTCTTCGATCGCCATAATTCAGTCCGTTCCAGTCCAGTCCGTCTAAACCGCCGGTATGCATATCCTTGCCCTGATTATGGGCATTGCCTATTGTGGGAACTGGAGCTTATTTCATGCCTACACATCTAACAGCAGGCACGAGACATTTAAATGCTGTGAGCGCGCACAAATGGAAGCAACAGAATGCAGCATGCTGTAGTTTAACGCTATTCGATTTAATTGCAATGGAGAACGGTATCTCAAGTTCCACCATCCAACCATGTTTATTGCTTTTTTGTTAGCGCTCATTGCTCAGGTTTACGGCGTTCTAGAGCCTGAAGACAATCATTTTACTGGTAATGTCATTCATACGAACTACACTTTCGTTCCTAAAACCAAGTACTTCTCTCCTCAGACGAAAGCTATTGTTTTAAAACCGACGATGTCGGATATGTCGAAATTCGACTTTTTCGTGTACTGCACAGCTGAACTGCTATGTTCAAGGACTGGGTACTGGTGTGCGAACGCCGAGAAACACTATACGAAGATATTCTTTCATGGAATTCCCGTAAATTCCTCATCAGAGTGCACTAACCCCGCTTCAAGAGTGATTTCCCAACTGCTTTTCTCAAAACCCAAAGATAAACCGTTTGCAGCGCAGTTTCTGGCCTTGTTTACTGGAACTGTTGTTTCGTTGGCGAACAATTTGGCGCAATGCTACTTGGAGTTCCATTTAAATCGTATTCCAACTTGTCTGATGCACTTGGCAAGCTCAGTTTATGCTGATTTCCCTATTTTTCCTCCACACATCATGCATATCCTTGGCTCTGCATGTGTTTGTATTCTATCTTTCCTGCAAAATGCTGCTTTTAATTTGAACCGGAAGAAACCAGCTACCGATGACAAGGACATCAAGCAACTGGACATTTGCACAATTGCATTTGAAAACACTTCAAGGACACCGTCTCTATGTTCGTCACTTTCTGCAGCGCGGTCTACACTCAAAGAGGACTCTGCAACGGAATCTGCAACGGAATCCGCAACGGAATCCGAGAATGTTGTGTTGCTTGTGAAGAATCCACATGTCCCGAATTCTGACATTCTCGGCTCTATTCTAGAAATTGAACAAGCAATTGAACAAGCAATTGAACAATCAATTGAACAGGCCGCTGATGCAAGCGTTCTAGAATCAGAAACTATGCCAACTAAGGAATGTGAGAATGGCCTAGAAAAAATCGAGTCCTTCAGCAACTCTGAGGAATCAGCAGAACCCTGCCAGCGCGTAGATATTCCCGAAATCGTCGTTCACGGCAGCATTCTTGAATTAGAAGAGGCAGTCACAGTGTCAGAAGCCACATCAAATGGAATTGTCAGTTCCTCTGAGCACAAACTAATAGGAACCCAATTCCTAAGTTCTACTCTGCATGGGCATTTGGAGTTAGAACCGGTTTATGGCTCTATTTTGGAGTTGGAAAACGCTCTAAATGCATCTGGAACTGATAGAACCCACGGCAGTATGCAAGAATCAGAAAACGACCCTGAAATCGTGTATTGCTCTATCCTGGAATTAGAAAAAGCCGGACACGAAATGAGTGAGCGCATTATTGATCACTCCATAACCACGTCTGAACAGAACGAATTTGACTACGGCAATGTCCTGGAACTAGAGAAACTGTGTCATGCCCAAGAGAACCAATTTGACTACGGCAACATCTTAGAGCTGGAAGAATTGTGCCATACCGAAGAAACTGAATTCGACTATGGCACCATTCTGGAACTAGAGCAATTAAGCCAAGAAGAAGAAAAGGAGCACAGCAGAATCTTGGATGAACCCATTAGCACGCCTGTTATGGACGTAGAAACAGATACTGGAACTGAAGACGAGCCTGTTTTCAGCACTAGTGTCACATCCGAGGAAACCGATTTCATCGACCGTATTTTCGATTTGTATGGCTCAACTCAAAAGGAGACTGCCGCGTTGTCTACCAACACTACAGAGTTGTCTGAGAAATTACGCGCGTCTGAGGAAGACAATGAAATCCTCGTTCCAGAATCAGAAGCCATTGCAACACCTAATGAAGAAGACAACTTCAAACTGGAAGACCCTGTCGCATTCGAAGAGAGCTCTATTCTAGAAGCAGCTTCTCTTGACGAAGAACATAACTCGGTTTTCGAATTAGGGGAATCTGACACAGACAGTGAGGTTTCTGTTGTGGAAATCGAGATCGCAGTTGCTCCAGGCATTAAAGAGAAAGAGGAGCTAGCATTCTCTACACGGAGTCCGACATTGACAGCGTTCAGAGATGTCGATGGCAACAGCGTGCCGACCATCACAAAGACCGTTAAGAACCCGGTGATGGCGCGGTTTATGCATTTTGATGAAGAATGCGACCGTGCCGGGAAACTGAAAGCCAACAAACCTGACGAGGCCGAGAAGAAACTGGAAAGCACAGCTTCGAGCACGTATAAACGGATACTACGCGAATTAGGAATGAATTGTGCCTCGTACAAAATCGTGAAATGCGCGATGAAGACTATTTGTCCAGGCAGCACGACCACCGACGCGTTAGTTCTGTGTGCGAAGTACTTGAACCTTGCACCGCGGTTCGAGTTCAAGACTATAATTGTTGTACGTGAATTCCTCCTTAGAATTCTGAACGAAATGGAAACTCTAGGCAAAGAAATCGGGTTTGAATTCGTTTCTAAAGAGTACGAACCAGAACACCTTGTTTCGTTGACCCAGTCAGGAACCGTTTACGACTTGAATTTGTGGCGGGATATATGCTGGAGAACTTTTAAGAACCGCATTGATCTCGAGGAAAGGGAGTCGGAGTACCTACCTTATAAGTACTATACTATGAGGTGAGCTCACACGATACACAATACAATACACAATAACAATAACAATACAAGGTCACGGCCATACTAATAACGACTAATTAAAGAAATAACACGAATTAACATGAACGCGAACTAACTTTAATATATATAAATGTACACAAATGTACACAAATGTATGAATATATGAATACATACGAAGGTAGTCACCGTGATCGGGAATCTGAATGTAATCATGCGGTGTAATAATTTTGTAGCTGTGGTAGTTAAATTACTGACACAATTATGTCAGTGAGCATGAACGATGTAGAGTACATGGACCTAGCGCTTTTAGAGGCAAAGAAAGCATTAGAATCAAGCGAGGTTCCAGTGGGATGCGTGTTTGTAAAGAACGGCGAGGTTCTGGCAACAGGACACAACGACACGAACCGCACGCAGAACGGCACTCGGCATGCAGAGTTATGTGCCATGGACAAGCGCCCGCTTACAGATTTCAAGGAGAGCACTTTGTACGTGACAGTAGAGCCGTGTATCATGTGTGCGTCGGCGTTACGGCAAGCCGGTATTAAAACCGCCTTTTTCGGTGCCGGCAACGACCGGTTCGGGGGATGCGGATCGGTGATTTCTGTGAACTCGCTGACTCCAGACGAGTGCTTGGGAACGAAATACGACGTTTACCCCAGCATTAAACGGCGCGCAGCGATTATGCTGCTGCGGAAATTCTATACCCAGCAGAACCCCAATGCGCCAGAACCCAAACTAAAAAAACAACGGATTGTTAAAGAGGACATTCCGCCATTGAACTTCCCACTTTATTTGTCAAAAGACGCGTTCATGCAGTACTACGGAATGGAGAACGCGGACGAGTATAAGGAGGACAGCTACTTCGAGTTATGACACTAAATAATACCGCTACTCTCTAGAACGAGCGAATTTAATATCCATTGTTATGAAAAACTTGCCTTGAATAGGTTACATACAGGCTGCAAATAGCTGTAAGTTGGCCGTAAGTGGGTTGTAAGTAGGCCTTAATAGGTTGTAGATTATTTGCAGAAGTCCCAACGGTTGCATGAAATTTATGAGATTTATGAGATTTATGAGATTTATAAGATTCGCGACATTTGTGAGTCTGTAAAACGGGAGAACACCATTGAAAGCAGTGCTGTGCGATGACAACTGAGTCTTGTGAACTAACGTTTCATATCCCTTAACATTGAGCATATTACATCTGCACATATCCACCTACTCTAAGTCGCATCACCTGCATGACTCTCACCTAACCTGAATTCCATGACTAAACAGGGAGAGCTGTGGGCTATTAAACGCGGCCCAAATAAACAACGGGATACTTCTAGTAACTCGGTGAGCCATTCACGCGTGCATACTGATCAGCAGCGTAGACCTAAACTCGGAAACGTCAACCCTTCCCTTACCGTGCCCATTAGCCACCTAACCAAAACACAACTTGGCTCTGTTTTTTTTGACAGGTTACGTGTACCCCCCCTTTTCCTCCTCCACACAGTAATTTACAAACCCTCTCTCTTACAAATTCAATGTCGTGGCAAGCGTACGTAGACAACCTCGTCCAGTCCCAGAAAATCGACAAGGCCGTTCTCGCCTCCCGCGCGGGCGACAGTATCTGGGCCCAGAGCGAGGGCTTCGCCCCTAGCTCCGCCGAGCTGCTGGCCATCGCTAAAGGGTTCGACGACCCGAGCGAGCTGCAGACCAACGGTCTGCGTGTTCAGGACAAGAAGTACTTTGTCGTGAAGGCCGAGGAACGCTCTATCTACGGTAAGATCGAGCAGGACGGGCTCATCTGCGTTAGAACAAACCAGACTATCCTGATTGCCCACTACTCTAACCCGGTCACCGCGGGCGAGGCTATCAAGGTCGCCGAGGCCATGGCCGACTACCTCATTAGCGTGAACTACTAAATACCCTAGTTTTCTTTAGTTTAACAGTCTGCCTTTTTCCTATATATACTTGCTATTCATTCTAGCAGTTGCGTTACACCAGATGTGCCACACCAGATGTATTTAAATAGTTTGTCGCAGTTCGTTCATGTCGTGTCTTAACGTTTCTGCTTGTTTTGCTTGTTGTGCTCTGTGTACTTGCGCTCTTAAGCGGGCGGTCTTGAATTCCCGTTCTGGTTTTGGTTTTATTTTTATTTTTCTAGTGGTCGTTTAAAAAGGCAGAACAGTACCAGAACCGAATCGCGCCACTATCGGTTGCAAACTAGGACTGCGCAAAAGCGAGCCAATCACAGGTGTGTTCTGCAAAACCGTGATAATCAGACCGGCGCTGCCGGCGAACACGAAAAACAAACCCACAAGCTCGAAAAGCGCGCCAGTAACAGCGTACCGTTTCGCAACTAACAAAACGCCGATAATCAGAATCGCCGCTCCTTTCCGTCTACGCTGGGAAATCAAGTAGCGCACAGTGCGTGGGAGACCGGCCATAAGGACTGTGCCTATAACCAGTAGGATATTGCCCAATGAAATCATCTTGGCGTTGCACATGGCGATGATGCCCGTGGATATGAACACAAAGCCGACGCATATAGATGCCGCTCCGATTTCTGTGGTGGTTAGTACATGCCCATTTAATACGCAAGACGCGAAACCTGTTCACGAAAACTGGTCTTTTTTTTTCTCATATCCCCAAATGTGAGAGATTGTTGTGAAAAAAAGAGTAAGCCATCGAAAAGCCGCCTCACAGCCGTTGCACAGGGCCTAAAAAGGAAAACACTTAAGGGGAATCAGTAAATGTTATTTCTTCACAGGCTATATACTTACTTTGCAGATCTGAAAGCCACATTGAACGCGGTCAAATGTTGTAGGGTTGGGAGTGAAAGCTTCAAAGACGCGACTTTATTACATGCGTCTTAATGACATAAGTATAGCAGGGCGTAGGCGTCTGGCGCAAGTAGAGTTAGTATAGATGGTCACAGTATCTACGGTATCTACGGTATCTACCGAATGTACAGTTTCTGCAGAATGTACAAAATGTGCAAAACATAAATCCATACAAACCTTATCATGCCAAATCTTCGTAACTAAGAGAGATGATGTGCTTCGTGCATCTCAAACACAGATGACACACGGTACCAATCGTAAAACTAAGCAGACCCAATAGTACGTGAACATGATACTTATTGAATGCGATATTGGGCAAGCCATTAGGCAAGCCATTAGGCAAGCCATTACTGGTCAAACGACAAGCACACCAGCAGAGAGATCAAACAGCAGATATTAGAGGTCAAAAGGCAAATATTATAAAGGTAGTCTAGAATAAAAAGCAAAATAAAATAAAAAAGTCACATTTTAAAGGAAAAAAAGAAAAAAGAAAAAAATTGAGAGGAAAAAAAGCTCGAGGACACCACCAGACCATCGCAAACATAAAAAAAGGGAAAAGCTGCGTATATACGGGAAAGTGACGTAGACGTCTCATTAGTCATCAAATCGCGAGAACCGTTGCTGCGGGATTACGATATTATTAGCCTTGGGTGCTCCCGACTTAGCGTAATCCACACTTGCTAATGCCGGTTGCGCTGCGAGTCGATAACGAGAGTTTTGTCGATTCCGAAGGGCGCCATGTTTTTCTGCGAGGTGTGAATTTCACTTCAGACAGTAAATTCCCTGCGAAGAACAGCCATCGCTACGTCAACAGCCCGTGCCCTTTAGACGAGGTGGACGAGCACCTTGACAGAATCAAGAACATCGGGTTCAACACGCTCAGGTACTTGTTCACATGGGACGCGTTACAACCTGATCATCCCGACCAGTTCGACGAGGAGTACATCGACTTCACTATAGAAATGCTGCGCAAAGCTGCAGCCAGGAAGCTGTACATCGTTCTAGACCCGCACCAAGATATCTGGTCCCGGTTCAGCGGAGGAAGCGGTGCGCCGTTATGGACGCTGCACGCGGCTGGGTTCAACCCGAAGTATTTCGACGAGACGCATGCTGCAATGATTTGGTCGGCCAGTAAAAAGAAACAGATCAAAATGCAGTGGTCTTCGAACTATTTCCGGCTTGTTTGCCAGACGATGTGGACGCTGTTTTTTGCTGGCGAGGTGTACAGCCCTAAAACCGAGATCAATGGCATCAATTTAGGGAAGTACTTAAACCAGAAATACTTTGAGGCTGTTGCTTATTTCATGCAACGGATCAGAGACGCGAATCTCGGAGAATATATATTAGGTTTCGAAAGCCTCAACGAACCCAGCGGCGGGCTGATTGGTTGGGGAGATCTAGGGGAGCTGTCGGCCAGCACGACTGCAGTCAAACTAGGAACTGCCCCTACCCCTTTTCAGGGCATGATGCTAGGGCAGGGAATAGCCCAGAGGGTTACTACCTACAAGTTCACTGGATTCGGTATTAAGAAAGTAAAAGAGCGCGTGCTTGTAGACCCTAAACACAGCTGCTGGCTCGACAAAGAAGAGTTAGCTGCGCTAGACGAGAAGTACGGCTGGAATCGGTCGTGGCCAGGAGGATGCATTTGGGAGCTGCACGGGATCTACGATTCCCAGGCCCAGAAACTGCTGCTGCCGAAGTACTTCAGTACAAGCTTCAAGAAACAGGAGAGCTTCCATCTTTTTCCCGAAGGCATTCAGACAGCCGATTTGCATGAGTACCTGTTTGTGAACAAGTACTTTTTGGAGCATTGGGTCGCGTACCGCGATCTCGTTAGAACTACTAATCCCGACTGGCTGCGGTTTATGCAGGCGCCAGTGAATGCGCCGCCGCCGGACTGTTTGCGGTACCGCAAAGATGCAATTGACGGGAAGTGTGTGTACACTCCCCATTTCTACGATGGTTTGACGCTAATGCTGAAGAAATGGCGGTTTCTCAATGTGGACGCTATTGGCGTCATGCGGAGTTTGTACTCGAGCCCAGTAAGAGCACTGCGGTTTGGAGATAAGTACATCTCGATGTCGTTTGCCAAACAGTTCGAGTACATGCATATTGAAGGCCGTGAGAGGCTCGGCCGTATCCCGTTTCTAATGACGGAGATCGGGATCCCGTACGACATGCACAAAAAATCGTCGTACGAGAGCGGTTTATACACGAACCAGATCCGTGCTATGAATGCGAACATCACAGCGCTGGAGATGTCAGAAACGAACTTCTGTCTCTGGTGCTACTGCATTTACAACACCCACAGCCACGGAGACGGGTTCGCCGGCGAGGATCTAAGTATATACAGTCAAGACGACAAGGTGCCTGAGCTTGACGGTGTTTACAGCAACGGCATTCGAGCCGCCGAGGCCGTTATCAGGCCGTGTGCTCAGGCTGTTGCCGGCAGAGTGACGTCGTCGGCGTTCGATATCCAGCAGGCACGATTCGAGTTGAAGATCATACCCACCAGCACCAAACCGACAATCGTGTATGTGCCGCAGTACTATTTCCCGTACCTGTCGCCGCGCAATCTCCGTGTCAGTTCGGGGCATGTGACTATCCACAACCAGAGGCTGGAATGGACGACAGATGTCGTTGATACTGAACAGACGCTTGAGATCACTGGTCAGGTGAGGTTCAGGAAACGCACGAACGTGTTTATGGAATTAATTGAGGAGATGCTAAGGTGCTGGATCGGCCGGGCTTCTGATATTCTAGAGCGGCCGCATTTGCTGCGTCCTAACAACAGCGGAGTTGAGGGACGGCTACTGGACGACGACGAGTTGTCGGAGTTGAGCAATAAAAGCTATGAAGACGACTCTACTGAGAGCAACGATCCAACCAAGAACGAGCGTGTAGTGCCAATCACAGCATCTTCACACATCGTGGAGCCGTTGAAACCAGCGAAACTAGTCAATCCGATTATCCCAGTCGAACCCGATCATGCTGTAGCGCATGCCAAAGCCCAGGAGAACGTGAATGCAGCCACTGGTGTCGTCCAACCGTCGAGCTCTAATAACGCTCAAACCGACTCTTCAGCAGCTTCTTTCGTGTCTGCGCGTTCGTCTGTCTCTAATGCCCGTATGCGTCTTCCTCATCTCCACTTGTCACGCACAAAATCGCGTGATCCAGAGATGGAGGTTCCCGACGTTGCTAACGAGATCAATGACGACGATCGCAAACCCGTTAATGCGAGCAAAATAAGCCCTACCTTGATCAACCAGATCCAGCACCGACTTGCGCTAGATAAAAACACTGAAACTAGTTCAGAATGAAATTTTTGAATGATTTGATTTGATTTGATTTGATTTGATTTTTTTTCTTGACTAAATTTGTAAGTAAAACGTAGACGAATCTACACCGAGATATCACCCGCCTTAGCGAAGTAATCAGACATCTCAGCGTCTAATTCGGCAGCTGTGCGCTGTTTGCGAACAGGTTCTTTCTTAGCAGCCTTGGATTTAGGCTTCTTAGCATTGCTGCCCTCAGAAGCCTTCTTCGGCCCAGTCTTGGGGCCACGGTCGTTTCTACGGTTCTGGTTAGCGGGTTTAGGTCCCTGTTTGCCGGACTTGGCCTGAGCGCCAATACGTTCAGAGAGAGGTTTAGCAGCCTGGGGAATAGCGTCCAGCAAGATCTGGACAACTAGTTTAGAACGGCCACCGTCAATGGGTTCGTTGTTGAACTGCTCTAACAGTTTCAAAGCATGCCCCGCCTTCTCGAAGGTGATGGTGTAAGTACCTGTAGGCTTGCCGTTCTCGCGGTAGACGCCTTCAATCTTGCGAATACGGCCGACCTTGCCCGAGAAGAAGTCCTTGACATCCTTCTCAGAAACATCGAGCGGCATGTTGTTGATAACAGCGCGTTTAGCAACAGTTAAGGGGTTAAGCGCGTTGGAAACGGAAGCGGATTTGCGGGTGTTAGCAGGCTTCGTTTGTTTGCCGACCTTGTTGGCGCCGGATTTGTTGGCACGCGTGTTGTTACGCGACCGCGAACGGTTGCCGCCGCTGGAGATGCTAGCGCTGGAGATAATCGCGTCAAGTCCCTGATCTAAACTCATGCTTTGTGGTGTTGGTAATAATCTTCGCTCGTGGGAAGGAAGGGGTAGGTAGGGGATTATTACTAATCGTTGATTATGAGGTAAGTTGATAGTCACCATTAAATTGCAGGGTATATACTGGTTAGCGCATGAACATGCATAAAGTGAACCTGGGTTAGCTTGGGGGAGCACAAGTCGGCACAAGTGAGCATGGGTCGGATAAGACAAAGTAAAACCTGAAAAGGTATGAGATCTGAAAGTACAGACGCAATTATTTATCATGCGCCCAACGGGAAGATCGTACACACCTAACGCAGGTACACCACAGGTTAAGGTTTACCGAACCCATATACCAAAATCGATGTGTTGTACGAATAACTAGATCTTATTAGACCTAAGCTGTATACAGAAGTGACTTCACTGAAAACGCGATTCCACAAAAGTATAGAAATAGCACGCTGTCGACACTTCTTATGCTAAAATACACCGATTTGTGTTATACATGTTTTAGTTTTTACTGGTCTTAAAAAAATATCTTATTTTGGTGTAAATTTGGATTGCATTCTGTTTAACTGCAGCGGATTTTCAGAGCTCGACTGTCTTGTTCTTTTTAAGTTAACTTACGTAGGGTTGTGCTCTGTCTTTGTACAAAAGAGAGCAGATTTAGCACTTATTTTATTATAACGTGTCAAGGCACAGGTGTAGGGTTATGCATCAGTCTATATGCACACTGCAGTCGGCGGTGTCGCGGTCATTATACTGTCTAATTACCCAAAATAGTTACTCCACTGGGTACGCGGTTTTCGGCCGCATCAGGGCGAGCGAACGACCGGCACTAATCGGAGGGTAAGGACAATGCAGCCGACAGTTTTAGAGGTCACAAAGTCAAAAGGTCACATCTTCATATTATTGTAGATCATGGCGCTAAGAGGTAGCATATAACACCCCTGTCCACAGTATATGCTCGCACAGTACCAAAAGCGGCTACAAATGCGCGCAATGCCGTCTCAATGACTTCGTACATGCGCACTTGCACACAAACCAAAGCAAAACGCACGTTTTCGGACGAATCGAAAACGCTTTTTACAGCATTGACGAAATGGGGAACAAGGAAGTCGTTGTAAATAGTATCACATGCCACAACAATGCCTTCGTCGTGCACGCCGGTATACACATGTTCCACCCAGTCGAATTCCACAATATCGACATTTCCGATTTCTGAACAGTTGCGTTTCATAAGCTTTAGAACACATTTCTGGTCGGTTGCAATATACCTTCCAACACTGTCAGCCAGCAGCAGCGCCAAAGCTCCCGTTCCAGCCCCTAACTCAACAATCGTCCGGCTTTTATGCAAAATATTGTATTTAGCGTTATTTTCTTTTAACCAGTCGGCAAACAACGGTGTTGCGCGCCACACAAACGCGCCTGTAGTGCTTTGTCTGAGAATCGACTCTGACTGGTGCACGGGTCTGCCGTTCAGCTCAATAGTCTCGTCGTCCCTGTTCAGAATCCCGAGCCCGTCTTCGTAGATCCCGTCAATATACATTTCCTGTAAATGGTCGTCTAAACTGTCTGCGTTTATAACTTCTCCATCGTTAATTAGACCTGCATATTCCATTAGGTAATTGTTCTGCCAGGCACAGATATAAGTATACAAACGAATTGCTAGAAAGAATTGAAATTGTTGAGAAGAACCCTTCTTTATGTAGAGTTATGAAGATCAGTGCTGGTGTATATAGACACTGCTACAATTGAACTGACAATAACGCTGTGGAAGTATGACATGAGGAACGCGCGCATACATGCGTCAACATGCAACAACATGCGTCACGCATGTAATTATTACGCATGGCCCAATACGGCAACTAAATCTAGACATTTCGAACGCCAGTACACAACATAAAAAGACATTAAACGTCAACAGAACATCAATACTTTCAGCTGCTCTGAATGCTAGACCGTGTGATTCCTCTGCAGTCAATGAAGTTGCGACAACTCTGCTTGGCATCAGACCACATTATAACCCTTACTATTAGTGAGAACCCTTTCCCATAACCAATAGCGTTAAGAGCTAGTCGCTCTGTACCAATTAAACAACGAAATTCAACTGTTTTAAGTGAAATATTCAGATTTTCTGGTTGAAAGTCTTAAAAGCAATCATTTTGTGCCAAATTAGCACTTTATCACCGCCAGTTTCAAACTTACACACGCACATTCACGATTTCTTCTCTTACTAGAGCTCGAAACCTAGTCAGCTCGTTAATGCTGACTCCAGCTCTGCTCACAGCGGCTCTTGTTGAGCGCGTCTGTTTTTTGCTGTGGGCAGAGTACCAGGACCGCAATATGGTCCCGAAGTTCACTGATATCGACTACAAGGTGTTTACTGATGCAGCGCGGTTTGTGGCCAATGGCGAGTCCCCGTATTTGAGAGACACGTACAGGTACACTCCACTTTTATCATGGCTTCTTGTACCGACGGCGTACAAAGGTTTATTCGTGTTCGGGAAGCTTGTGTTTGTACTCGGCGACCTTATTGCTGGGTACCTCATTATTCTGACGCTTCAAAGTATGCACAAAGACAGCAGAACCAAGTACAGTGAGCGCGAGGCGTGTAGTCTTGCGTCTTTGTGGCTACTGAACCCGATGGTGGCCGCGATCTCAACAAGAGGCTCCTCAGAAGGGTTGTTAGGAACGTTTGTGATGCTTTTCATCTATCTAGGCATTTCTAAACGCTATTTTCTAAGTGGATTAGCCGGCGGGTTTGCTATTCATTTCAAAATCTACCCGTTTATCTATGTTCCCACCATGATATGGTGGATGGGCCCTCCGACATTTAGAATCACGAAGAACAGGCTTATATTTCTGACAGGCATCGTTCTCTCGTTTTTCGCCTCTTGTGGAATCATGTACTGGATGTACGGGTCGGAGTACCTCCTCCATTCGTGGATCTACCATGTTATTCGAATCGACCACAGGCATAACTTCTCGCCATATGCGACCGTATTGTACTATACTTCGGCCCTGAATCCGCCGTTTAAGTTCGAACACTATGCTTTTATTCCGCAATTGCTACTGACGGCTGTGTTATTGCCGCTGGCCTTCGGTAGGAAAAACCCGTTAGGGACAATGGCCGTACAGACGTTTGCTTTTGTCACATTCAACAAAGTTTGTACATCGCAGTACTTTATTTGGTACATTTTGCTGCTTCCGTTTCTGGTTCCCAGTATTCTGAAAGCGGGGAAAGTGAAGTGGGGGGTTCTAGCTGCATGGATAGTTCTCCAGGCTATTTGGTTACGCGATGCGTACTTTTTAGAATTTGCTGGGCTATCCACATTCCACCCGCAACTGTTCAGAGACGCATTGATGTTTTTCTTTGCGAATATCGCTGCTATTTGTTTCCTTATTCAGTGTTTGTGAGCCAATTGCTGGTCCTTACCACGCAATTTCCAAACAGTACTGATCTCCGTTACCGAACTTTCGCGGAATTTCGAGCGCAAATCTCATCTTTGGACGAGTGCAGATCCCTGTAACCTGATACTGCGGTCTTTACAGATGCGTATACCGGTTTGCAGGAAATATATGCCTCATTGTGGCTACGTCAGTATCTATATTTAACATCTATATATATATTTGTGTACATATGTATATGTATATTTATATTTATACATCTATCAATATTTCCATCCGTACATAAATCTATGTCTATATTTCTATCCAGAACCATATCTCTATATCTATAATTAATTGTTGATTACAAGCCGAGGAACATCCCGTTTGTAGCTTGAGATTCCCGTTTCAGGTTTCCAGAACTTCCTAATTTAAGTCCACCGTTTTAAAGACCAGTGTGACACGCTGCATTTAGGGTAAGACATTGCATATTTCCCATAGGCAGACTAAGCACAGTCGCTAAAAAGAACGAAAACGCAGCGAAGCAGGAATATTTTACTGGCTTATCTGAGTGAGTAGATTATTATTACCTCCGCTTATGCAAAAACAAACAATTTCGCACACCTCCATGCACACTTTGGTGCGGATTAAAACCGGAACTAAGTGAAGGTGAGACTCAAATGTCAGATGTATAATCTGTGGCACAGAAATGACACATGAGTGGCACACAAGTGTCACAAATGTGGCACAACAGTGGCGGCAGATTCCATTGAAAACGGCTGAAAGGGCGCCTGTGTAATTTGCGCAAACAGCGCGCGCTCTTCGGTTTGTGTCGACATGATCTCCAGGCTACTAATAATTAATACACGTATTATATTGACTAAACTCAGCTCTTTTTTTAGCCAGTTGGAGGCCAGAGTTGAGACACTCTGCACACGTTTCATCCTAAGTCATGAGAGGCTCAGATCGGGCAGACGCAACACCCTCAAATCGTGCATATGAAAGAAACATTGTCTGCAGTGCCAGTTTGAGATCAGTGCGAGATAACAGACACATTTGCAAAGCGTTTTTTGCACAAGTTTTTTTGAAACGCGAATTTCGCACTAGCACTTTTTTTCGCATCCCTTTCTCTGCCTATCGTATTTTGTATGCACGTAGAATTGTAGAAACGTCGATCGGTTATGCATTGCTAGCGACGGCTATGCACAGAGCGTACCCTTATATCCGCATATATCACACTCTCACCCTTAGCCTATACAAGCATGCATACGCATGCATGATGCATGATGCTTGCAAGACGGGGCAGGGCAAGGTGAGAGATCAAAGACTTATTCACACGAAATGCCAATTTGCATTGGGGCATACTATTGATCACCACTGAAACCGGATAAAGATCTAACGAAACTTGGGTCTAAAAAAAAGTATACACCTCTCATAGCACGCTCACAAGCCCCGCCACGTCCCCGGCGCAAACGTCGTCTATTTTTCTCCCCTTATCCCGTTTTCAGAGCCGATGGTAGAGCACATTAAATAACACGCAACATAAATTACCTAAACGATAATATTTTATAGTATTTTGGTACGGCAATGGATTTAGATCTGGCCTGAGTAATCCCAAAAGTATATAACGGCCAAACATCCTCTCAATCAACTTCAATCCGGTCTTTTCAGACCCCAGCTGCATTGAGCAGCTAGCAGCGGCCGGCCTTGTAAAGCCGGCGCACTGAGCAGCAGCAATTAGAAGTGAGCGGCAAAAAACGGCAGCATGCGTCAGATTACGGGGTGTACTGACTGCTGCCAATGCCTTTTACGCGGATCGAGGGGATCCGCGCGGGTTTGCAGACTCGAGTCTGACACGTTCTTGTTGTTTGAGGCACGGTATTTCCACTGCCTAGAAATGCCTTTTGCTTTAACAATAGAGAACAGCCCATTGAATTACATTGAGTTACATTGAGAAACATTGAGAAACAGTTCTATGACAGGTTCTTCGAACGGTCTTCTGAACAGCTTACATCGCTAGTTTCAGAACTGTACCCTGAGCGCTTGCATAAGCTTTGATTCAAAGGACCTGCACTCCACCGAATCGCATCTAATGCACGCAAATCAATCAAACAATTGAACAATTGAACAACTGAACAATTGAACAACCAAACTATTGAAACCAGAAAAAAAAACTAAAAACTAAAAATCAACAAAAAAAAAAACCAATTCACAATAAATCCAAAAAAAAAAAAAACCACCACTGAAATTTCAGTCTAAAATTCCTCGGTCTTTTCCGAATTACATTCTTTTGCAGTAGGTCTTCATGGTCGACTGCCGTTCTATGAGTAGCTTTCTTTATAATTAAATCTTTACCAGATTATAACTAAATCGCGCCAGTATATAGCAATTGTAGTAGATAGGTACATGATCTCGTTTAGGGTGGAAACAGAAGACACCCATGTTAAGGATTGAAGGGTTGTTGAGCTCAATAAAAGCTACTCCTGTTTAGGCGCGAGCTTTTTTTCTTTCTTTTTCCGGTTATTATTGATTTTATTCTCTCTCCGTCGTTGGTTCCGCTCGCGTTCGCGTTTCTCAGCGGCTTTATTCGGAGTCGGCTTTTTAGGCTGAGGCTGAACGGGTTTGGCGCTTGATTTCGAAGCGGAATTCGACGGATTAGATGCGTTAGACGAGTTTGTTTGTTTGGCCGGTTTGTTGTTGAGTTTGACATGCTTTGTGCGCGTGAAGTAGTTGGCAGTAGACCCTGTTTGCTGAGACCCTACAATCCGGGCCCAGCCCTCGATCTGCTCGTCTGTCCACCCATTCAGCTGTTTTTTCAGTTCAGTGCGTTTATTGCTTTTACGTTGCGACCGGTCGAAAACGGTTCTGTCGGCGTTATACACTGCCCATAAATGTTCTTGCAGTTTATCCAAGTTCTTATCAGCGACGCTTTTAATGCTCTCAATACCTAGATCGTCGTGGTCTTCTTCGTAATCGTCTTCATTCAAATCCTCTAGTTCGTTATTGACATCTTCTCTTCTGTCGTTTACAGCATCGTCGTTTTCATTATCGTTTTCATTGTCGTTTTCATCGTCGCCTAACCAGTACTTCATTTTAATCTCCTGTTTCTTTTTAGGGTCAATTGGTTTCGACTCGTTATAAACATCGTTAATTGGTTTAGAAGCGCTCAGAATCTCTTCAACTGATGTGTCTAGAAGCTTCATTGTCAGTTCTTCGACATTGAACTCGGAAACAACAAGCAATGCATGGCATGTTGTAGGAACAAGGTCGGGAAAAACCTGTTTAAGTTGGTAAACAGGTCCCTCGGGTTTATAAACGTCGCCTATTTTAATGAGCAACTCGGATTCCCATGTCTTTGGTTTCAAGTTGCGTAAATTGGTGAAAAACTGGTCAGTCAGAACAGTTTCAGAGATGTTTTTGGCACTGAAAAGAACTAAAAGCGTTTGCTGGAGGTCAGTATACTCTAAATTAAACCCGATTTCGGCTTTAGTTAGCAGAAAATTGCCTATTTTCATAAGAATCGAGCGTTTACAGTTCTCCAGCACGTTTATAGCTGCAACGACGTTCTTGCTGCCGAAAAGCGCTACCAAATTGAAGAAAGTGTCGATATCAACGTTCTGGCAATTGAGGTCCTTGAAAACAAGGCGGAAAACCGCTTTTCTTAACACTTCGTGGGTTTGCAGCAATGTGCTGGCCACAGAGCGTCCAGCAAACTCTTTTACAAACCCTTCCTGGTCTTTCTGAGACGCATTGAGCAGTGCAGACGCGAGAAAGTCTCCGGCCTGCGTGAAAACGCCTGCGTTCTTGAACTCTTCTAACCTTTGCTCGCTTGGAAACTGCATGCTTATAAATGCTTCTCTGCCTGATCCATTTACCTAATAGGTACCTAAACTAACCTAATAGGTCCTAAACTAACCTAATAGGTACCTAATAGGTACCTAAAAGTAGACTACTAGGTGCCTAAAACTAGCCTAAAACTAGCATAACAAGCGCCTAAACCAGCCTAATAGATACACACAACTACTTAATAGGCAGTTAAAACCTATGATACGGACTTGTCCACTCTATCGAAAACAATGTAATTAAATAATTAAACGACTATTCAAATCCTTCAAAACTGTCGTCTTCGTTGTCGTCGTCACTGACCTCTTCTTCGCTGAACTCTTCGCTGAGCTCTTCGCTCTCTTCTTCGCTGAGTTCCTCGCTTTCATCTTTCTTGGCGCTCTTAGTTACAGCTTTCCGTTTGCTCTCAGTGCTCGGCACAACCCGGCGCTTCTTGCCATTATGCTCGATCTCGTCCCACATCTCGTTCTCAGCATCGTCGCGCTCTTCTCTGTCCGTGCTCACAATTGCAAGCGTCTGAATGACGTCGCCGATGTATACCTGCGCCAGCATTTTCCTGCTCTCTACATTGAATATCCTGAGGTACCGGTCGAGCCCGCCAGTGGCTAGCAGTTTGTCGTACACGGTTAGAGCCCGAGTAGAGCCCTGGACGCCCTTGAAGTGGCCTAAAGCTTTCAATGGCCTGAGCTGGACTTTCTGTACAAGCCCTCTGGAATCCCCAACAGCGAACGTTTCGTCGTCTAGAGCACAAATGCTTTTAATAGCGTCTTTCGACACTCTCAACGCCGTTTTGACCCTCTTTTCAGTAGAATCAAACGCTAGAACCTCGCCCGTTTTTGTCCCGAACACAACGCTGTCCGACTCCATATCTGAATCGGCGTTCGCGCACCAGCAAACAACGCTCTCAAGCGGACATTTGCCAGTATAAACAACGTCTCCAATTTCTAATTTCGTAATAACAAATTTGCCCTTTCCAGCAGCGACTAGGCAGGAATTACTAGCAGCAGCGGTTTCTGGGTTCAAAGGTAAGGTATAGCAGAAAGAGAACTCATTCAATTCAGGGTTGTACTTATCGACATTGCCCGATTGCAAGATCCTGTAGAGCCCTGCCTGTGTGTCGACAATAGCAACTGCTATCTCCTTACAAGCGAGACTGGTTTCTGTGTTTACAAACGCAACGCTGTTGTCTGAAAGCAAAAAAGCCGGCCCGTAATTGCGGCTGTTCACGACCTGCTTGACCTGCAGCTTATCGAATTTCGATTCAACCTCTACATTGTACTCGCTATTCGGGTCAGCCGAGTTAGTGTTCAGTTTGAACTTGGCCAGTTTCAATGCATGCGAATCGTTAGCGCCAATCAACAGTTTCATTAGATGCTTGATTAGTAAAGTGAAAAATACCACTTACCTAACGACTAGGACCCTAAAAACACCCTAAACACACCCTAACCAGCAAAACTATTCAGGCATAAATCGGACCTAACCCATGCTTAACCCATGCTTAACCGAACAACGCAATAACGCTCTATTCAGGCAACAGGTTGATGGACCTCGGCAATGCATTTATAAGACCCTCTAAACACGCTTTTCCAGAACTTCACATCCGCGTCGTTGCCTGTAGACGCCAGAATTGACCCGGAAGCGTTCCATGCGACTTTCCACACCTCGCCGTTATGCTCGTCAGACTCCAGCAGCAGCTCGACTTCGATTTCAGGAGACTCAGTGCTTTCCTCGATCCCTGTAACGGGATCTGTACTCTCGAATAAACTGTTTTCCTGGTTGACTCCGCCAAACAATTTGTCGGCATTGGTTTGGGGTTTATGGCTAGATCGCACAGCGTAGATCCGGACGTACCCGTCCTTGCATGCAGTAGCAATAATCCCGCTAGAAACGCCGAACGTTGGAGCCCATGAAACGTCTCGTACTAGTCCCTTGTGTCCCTGTAATTGGCACGCGACGTCGTAATGCACAGAGTCTTTGCCCAGATCCCTAGGTTTCAACACAAACGTATCGTCCAAAGCTCCGACGACCATCCAATCTTTAAACGAAGAAGTCGGGGCCCAATTCAGACTGAAACTCGACTGTAATTGCCGTGCCACTGGCCTGTTCAGTAGCGAGACTTCGGCCTGCTGCTGCCACGACCCGAGGTTGCCTGGATCAGGGCAATTAAACACTCTCAGCACACCGTCAGCAGCAATTGCCGCTAACTGCAGCTCCTTGCATTGAGGATTGAACTGGCACGCATAGATCGGCCCTTCGAATTCAGTAAACACGTGTCTCCGTTTCCACCTCTTCTGGCTGTCGAAAGTCTCGTCAAAAGCTTCTTCCCATACCCGCGCAGTGCAGTCGTAGCTCCCAGTAACAAGAACAGGGAGTGTATACGGCCCAGCCCATGAAATACACGAGACGACGGCGTCATGGGCCCGCCAGCTGTCGTTCAAAGACCACTGCCCGTCGTTGCGGTCGTACACACGCACGCTGTGGTCAGCACAGGCCGTGGCCATTCGTTTGCCGCTGAAGTCGTAGGCGATACAGGTAACATGGTCTTTTCCCGCGAGCAGCGGCTGTAGACCCGGTTCCATTGTGAGGTAGCGATAGCGTGCATTACTCATTGTCCCAGGTATACTGAGTCACCATCTCTGCCTACTCACGGTGCAAGTGCATAAAGAGACATGAACAGTGCATGAACCGTGGATAAAGAGAGATGAATAGGGTGCAACTTGAATAGGATGCAACTTGAATAAACGTGTGTGCCTTCTAAAGTGTATGGAATGTGTCTTGAATAGGATGTAGGTGTATGAATGTGTAGGGTGGGGCATGCATGTAATTGTGGTCGTAATGACATAATCACGAGGACGCTAACTGTTGAACACCAATGCTGAGTATTCTAGCGCAGCCGAAACAGCCGAGCGCAGAGCAGGTCGTGTTGACGCTCTGCGACCGGCTTGCGAACTCGCCGATGCTGGAAGACCGGCGTGCGGCCGTGATGGGCCTTAAATCGCTTGCGCACGACAGCCGGGAGTTAGTAGCGAGCGCTGGGATGCGCCCGATGCTCTCAACGCTGAGCAAAGACGCTCACGACGCACAGTCGACTAAAGCGTTGCTGGAAACGCTGCTTCTGTTGTTCAACCCCGGTCCAAGAACCAAAACGCGCAACCGGACGTACAAATCGGCGCTTCTGCAGGACCAGCATACTCAGCAGGCCAGCGACATTGCTTTATGGCTGACAGACGCGCTTCTGCATACCGACGACGCGTTCCAATCATTAGTCGAGCTCACGTCCAGCAACGAGCCGTTTGTCGCATTCTACGCTCTGCAATTAGTGAGTGCAATGGTCGCTAACCGGCCGCTTGAAACAAAGCTTAAAATCCTAGCGAACGGCGGTCCTTCTGGGTTTATTAATGCTCTTAATTCAAGCCATGATATGCTGCGCAACGAGGCGATGCTGCTGCTTGGAGCGCTCTGTTTAAACAGTTTAGAAATGCAGAAACTCGTAGCGTTCGAGAACGGGTTCGAACGGCTGTTTTCAGTACTGGAATCGCTTGGCGGAGTCGTCTACGGCGGCTCGACGGCTGAAGACTGTTTACAACTGCTAACGACGTTGCTGGACGCGGCTGCTAACCAGATCTTGTTTGTGCAAACGGGTTTTATTCCGAAATACGTCAGTCTACTCAACGAAATCTGTGTTGCTGAGGCTTCTGGCACGCGGTTCTCCGATCAAATGGCTTTGAACATCGAATCTGCGCTTGCAATTGGTGTACAGCTCTGTTTACCCGATGCAGACACGACTAAAACCAACCAGCAGGCTATTTCGCAAGCCGACGGGCTGCTCACAGTTCTGCGGATCGCATTCGGCGCTGGAACGCCGGTTATGGTGCGTGTGTCTGCATTATTAGCCGCTGCAGCGTTTATTGCTGGCAATACTGCTGTCCAAACCGAGATGATGGCAGTAGACGTCCCGTACTACGACCTTAACGTGTCCACGCCATCTCCTGAAATCGTGCCAGTGACTACTGCGCTGCTGAAATGGTGTGTCGAGTTATCGCAGTCACAGTTATTCGATCTGCGCGCTGCAGCGTATAAATGCTTTGTGTCGCTCTACTCGAGCAACACCGAGGCGCAGAAACAGCTTGTTTCCTCGTTCCTGCATACCCTCAACACACCAAACGAACTCAATCTAATAAACGTACTCACAATGCACGACGAGACGCGGTTGAACCCGTTCAAAAGCTGGTTTGCGGCTGCCTGTTTACTGAATTTACTCAACAGCGAAACAAAGCAAATGCTGCAGAACTTTAAACTGAACGAAGCCGATTCCGAGCTCGATCTCGTCACGTTTCTGCCGGCAGTCGGGTGTGAACTGCAGAGTTTAGTCTCTTCTTTAGACACGCCAGTTCAGCCGGTTATTGGCCTTCTGCAGCTGCTTACATGCTTCTGTTTCGAAGACCCGAGCAGCGTCGACCAGCTGCTCACTGAAGGCTCGGTCGTGCAGTCGCTGATTGCAACTACAAGCTCTAATTTGCTTGTTCAGACGCTCTCGGTCGTTCTGCTGGGCACATTATACCTTTTCTGCAACATCGACGCGCCGATCCCGCGCAAAACGCTGCAAACGTTCCTTCTGAAAAGCATCGGGCGCGACCAGTATAAACTGTACATCCGCAAACTGAAAACCAACTCTCTTTTCAGCGCTTTTGACGAGGAAAGCATGTTCGGCGCGCCTAAAGGCTTAGACGGCGTTCCCGAAGTCTACTTCTACAAACCGTATTTTGACTGTTTGCACGAGAATTTAGGCCGCATCGAGCGCGCAATCGACGCTGATCCCGAGGCCGCGCCAGCAACTAAAGTGACAGTCGATATGGCCGACGAGTTTCTTTCTCAGCTCGAGTCTGAAAAGAAAGTCACTTCTGAGCTGCATGTTTATACCGAAACGCTGAAACTCGAGCTCGAGAACGCCGAAACCCGCGCTGAGAAGGCGGAATTGAAGTTCACAGAAACAAGCGAGGAGCTAACCAAGTCTGGAAAGCAGTTCGAGGACACGAAACTACAGCTCGACAAAACGTTGATTGAGTTCGAACAGTCTTTAGCTGATTTGAATAGTTGTAAACAGGATCTATCCAATTCAGAAACTGCAAGAACCGCTATTGAAGAAGAACTAGCAGCGCTTAAACTGAGTTCAGAGAAACTGGCTGAAGCGAAACAGAAAGCCGAGAACGGGATCAATAAAATGAACCGCGAGTTGATGACGCTGACCAGAAACCAGGAAAAAGAACAGACGCAGCACCAGCAGGAACTCAAGAGTTTAAAGGACGTTATTGAGTCCCGCGAGCAGCAGATCCAGAAAGCTGAGAAAAAGCAGACGCAATTAAATACTGAGACCGAGAAACTGAAACTCGAGCTCGAGGCGGCAAGAAAGAGGTTAAAGGGGTACGCTGATCTCGAACTGCAGTTGAAAACAGCGAACACGAAGCTGAAAAACGTCAATGCTCAATTGGAATCAACTCAAGCACAATTAAAAGATACGCAATCACACTTAAAAGATACGCAATCGCAATTAAGTGAGACGCGATCGCAATTAACCGAGGCCCAAACTCACTTTGAATCGTCCCAATCGCAATTAACCGAGACCCAGTCTCAATTGAAATCGAATGAAGGACTGCAAAGCGAGCTTGAATCCGCCAAATCCGAACTCCACACCACTCAATCGCAACTCGAAACCAAAACGAAAGAATTGGAAACGAAAGAGCTTGAAACCAAAGAATCGCAAAAAGAGCTTGAGGAAAAACTGAAGAAAGAGTTCGAGGAAAAGCTGAAGAAAGAGCTGGAAAAAGTAAGGAAAGAAGAATCCACAGAACTGGAAGAAACTAGAAAGAAAGCCGAAGAAAGCCAGCAGGCTTTAGACACGCTGATTCTTCTTCTTGACGACTTGACGGAGAAGAAACAGAAATACAAGCACGCATTAAAAGCGAAAGGCGAGGAAGTTTCTGAAGACGAAGATGAAGATGAAGATGAAGAAGATGAAGATGAAGATGAGGATGAGGATGAGGATGAGGATGAAGACGATAAGTAAATAGCTATTAATGTATTCAACGTCATTATTAGGTAGTCATACACAACGGAATTATGGTGCAGTTTGCATTGGGTGGTCGCGTTGGTGATGAGCGTTGGTGGGCTTATTGTTCTTTAGTGGACTTTAGTGGACTTTGGTGGACTTTGGTGGACTTTGGTGGACTTTGGTGGTGGACCTTGGTGGGATTGGGTGGTGGGTTTATTGAGATCTCGCTGGAGCGAGTTTGAATACCTTGTACTCGATATTATCCAGAATCGACGTCTCAATCGCCTGCGGCGTGATCAGCAAGCACTGCATTTTATGCCTGTCCACCGTCTCTGCAAGCACACGCAGACTGAGCGCGCGATTGGCCTTGTCCATGAACACGTCGTACTCGTCTAAACTTACAAACCCAACCTGCATGCTCTCCCAGACCGCCATAAGCAGCGCGATCTGCGTGAAACTCTTTTCGCCGCCGCTCAGCGTAGACATCGCGCGCTGGGATCCGGATTTCGACGAGTCGCTTTCAGGAACAGCAGTGGCTACTAACGACTCTTTTTCGTCGTTAATACTGACGCCGCCGTTGAAATTGCGCCGTTTCAAAACTCGGTTATACGTGCGCCTGATCCCGGTTTTCACATTCTCCCACGCCGTGTGCTCGTTCTGCGCACGCTGTTTCCGTCTTTGCTCTACAACCTGGCGCAGTTTCTGCAGCTCGTTCTCGTTGCTCTGGATCTCGTAGCGGGCGTTTTCAACACGTTTCTTGTCGCTTCTGGCCTTCTCAAGGTCCGCGATCGCGCGCTTCGTGCTGTTATGCCCGGCCTTCAAAACAGCCTCTTCCAGAAGCTCGTTGATCTTGAGTTTCGTGTACTGCGACAGCTCTAATTCGTAGCTGGGATCACTGTCTTTAAACAAATTGACCTCCTCTTGCGCCTCTTCGTACTCTTGCTCGGCCTGGCGCCGCACTTTATCCAGCCTGTCTAGTGCCCTGTTCACTCTGTCGCGTTTACCTTCACAGTTCTCAGCCTCGTTTTGTAGATCGCAGATTTTTTTCAGCCTTAAACTGGCTTCCTTGTTCAGGCTTTGCAGCTCCTGTTTGACAGTGTTAAGAACGTGTTTCAGACTGTCGCGTTTCTCTTCGTTCGCTTTGTGCACGGGTTTATAGCTCTGTAAACCGCTCTCCAGTTCGGTCAAATCGGTTATTAACGTCTTCAGTTCGCGTTCACACTCTTCGAGCTTCGTGTCGATCTCGTCAACGGCTATATAGACGATTTCGTCTAGTTCCTTTTCAGTTATCTTTAAATGGTTGCGCAGTTTCTGCGTTTCTTTTCCAACGAAATCGATTTGAGCATCTAATTTCTGGCGGCGGTTGCTGCATTCTCTAATAGCCTGGTTCTGGCTACTGATCTCCTGCTCGAGTTTCCGAACCTCGTCTTTCCACCGTCTCTGCTCGCTCAATTGCTGAGTCCGACGCTCTTCTTCGCTGGCGTCTACCCGGATCCTTTTTCTCGGAAACGGGCGTACTGTGCTCGTCTCGGTTTTCGCGTTCGTCGCACTGATCACAGTATAGCTCCCGCCGTTCGAACTTGAACCTGAATTGGAATTAGATGGAAGACTGATAGCCTGCGAGATTTTCGGCTGTTTACATGAATTGAATGCAGAAGAAATGTCGTTCACTAGAACCAGCGACTCGGCGCGGTTCAAATCGACAAACATGCGTGTAATCGCTTGTGAACTGAAACTGACAGCATCGATTGCGCGCACGTATTTACTCGACGGTTCAGGAACGGTTCTGGATACGTCGAAAGCGTCGTCTTGACGTAGAACTATTCTAACACTGCTTTTCGTCTGGCTCGCGAGCCGTGAGAGAAGCCGTTTGTCGGCGTCGGTTTGTACCCAGAAACTGTCTAAAGTATTAGTCCACAGCGTTTCCAGCGCTCCTTGGAACGGCGCGCCTTCTTTATTCAGCTTTAATTCCGAATAGAGAGGGCCGATTGGAAGATGCTTGAACTCGGCAGAATGGCGTTTAATTAGTGCTAGCAACGCAGAGATTTCACGAGAATGTACTACCTCGCTTGAACTGGTTTGTTTCGACGAATTAGAGAGCTCTAGTTGCGCGTCGTGGAGTTCAGGCTCTAATCTCGACCGTAGAACGCGTTTCTTAGCATCGAGTTCGTTCTGAGCAGTATCTCTAGTCTCTATAAGTTCCTGCTCGCGTTTCGAAAACTCTTCTAATTTCGATTGTATGCTGCTGGCCTTGTCAGTGAGTTTCTGTTTCCGTGCTTCAATAGCTTGAGGGTCAGCAGCGCGTTTCTCAGCGTCCAGGCCGGAAATCACGGTTTGCAGCTCGCTGATTTCTTTATTGAGTTTCTGTTTATCCGTTTGAAACCGTGCTAAGTCGCGTGCAGTGTTTAAACACTCTTCTTCAGCGGCATTGTACTCGGAAGTAGCCAGTTCTAACCGGTTCTGCACGGCGTTGATCTGGTCTCTTGTTTCGTCTAGAAGCTTCGTTTCCGCATACGTTTCCTCGATATACTCTTCCGGCATTCGCAGCTGCTTGCACTCGAGATCCTTTGCATTATACTTTTCGCTAGCGACATCGAGCTTCTTCTTCACTTCCTGCGCCTCGCGTTTCGCCAGTTCCTTGTGCAGAAGATCGACTTTCGATTGGTTGACTGCACTCAGTTCGTGCTGGCGTAGAATCTCGTCAGCGCGGCGCTCGACTTCGTCTAGATTCTGTTTCCGGATCTTGATACGCTCGACTAGCTGTGCCTGCTGCTGCTGAGCGGCTTTGATCGCGTCTTTGTCTTTGGCAATAGCATGCTGCTGTAACGCGCGCCGTAGTTTCTCGTACTTCGTTTTCGGCGTCGAATTAACTAGAAACTCTTTCGCGTTCTCTTGGCTCAGCATTGCGAGCTCGTTATCGGGGAAAAGGCCTACATGGTGACATACGCTCTGGATATCGGCGATTCCGGCGCCTTTGACGACCTGGTTCGCCGAGTTCCGGAGCTCGTACTTCGTTTTCCCGTTCAAGTCGATGATCCGGGTAATGCGCAGTTTCGACCCGAACCTGTTGAACAGCGCGCTGTACCCGAGCTCGGGGATGTGTACCTCGATATGCACCCATGCGCGCTGCTTGCTTGTCTGCACGAGCGAGCCCATACTGTCGCCGCGGGAAGTGCTTTTTGCGCGGCTGCCGAGCGCGACCATGATTGCCGTGAGAATAGAGCTCTTGCCGCTGCCGTTAGTGCCGACTAAAACGTTCAAACTAGGGTTCAGCTCGATATCGAAGTTCGTGTGGCACATGAAGTTCTGCAAACTCACGCGCGTGATGTACGCGTACTCCATTGCCAGTAAACCAGTTGATTGATTGGTAAGCGATGTAGACAGAAGTAACGGAAACAGAAACAGAAACAGTAACAGAAACAGTAAACGGGAGACCTGGTGTACGTAATATATGGGTAGAGATGCATACTAAGGCTAAGTGAGTAGCATGTAATAGGTATAGGGTGGGTATAAATAGGTATAGATAGGTAGACAAGCATACTAATGCTAAGTGGGTAGCATGTAATATGTAAGGATAGGTAAGGATAGATGAGGATAGGTAGATATACACAGTATAAGTATATAGGTAAATGAATGTACAGGGTAGTTTCAGGTGTACTGAATATGAAAAGCATTTGAATAGACGGTATAGGTATGTATAGAATATGAATGGATAGGTATGGATAGGTATGGATAGGTATGGATAGGTAAGGATAGGTATGGATAGGTATGGATAGGTATGTATAGATATAGAATGGGTAAAGGATAGGTAATAGGCATGTAACATGTATGTAACAAGGATAGGTATGTTAGCATTAGATTGTAAGAGTGTTTGAGTTTAAACACCCATATCTGCGTAACCACCCACTTAGTCATCGGTGTCATCGAGGATGGTCGCGGATTCTAACGAGCAGGAAAGCAGCCATGGCCCCGCGAGTTCCGACACGAGCTCGCAGGACAATTCGCTGGCGCTCGAGGTAAGCACTGGCGGCGACTCTCGAGCCGTCACGCCGAACGCGTTCCAGCCGGGCCCGTCGGTCTACCCCGGCACCTCTGCCAAAGCGTTCCCCCGTGTTCCCAGCGGGTTGAACCCGGAGCTGCCGACTAGTGACGGCAACTCGGAGTCGCAAGTCAGTCCGCTGATTATAATCCACGACACAATCGCCGAGAGTTTGACGAAACAGGACGGGTACGTCACGCAGAAGGCGCGCGCCGACAACGAGTTCAAGAAACGCAAACGCGACCGCAGCTCGAGCAGTTCACAAGGAAACAGGGATATCGTGTTAGTGGACAGCAAAGAGCGGCTCTCGGAGATGGCCACAAACATCCGCGGCATCTCGAACGCGCTGTCGAACGTCGCGTTGACGCCGATGGTGAAAACCGTGTTTGTGGTAACGAAAATCCAGGACGAAGAGCTCACGCCGAAAACGCGCGCTATCGTAGAGTGGCTGCTCAACTGGTCGCCGCAGAACACTAGCGACGACGAGATGGACGGCGACGACGAGGATAAGCTAGGCCCTATTGGCCCGGCTAGAGAGAGCAGGCTGAGTATCTACATTGAAGATGTTGTTGCCAAGCAGAAGGAGTTCGGGCTAGACCAATTGAAGCAGCGGTATCCCCACAAAGTCTCGCAGCTGAGGCTATGGCGGCCGGACACGATTGCGAAGTACGCTAACAAGATCGATTTAGTCGTTACTCTTGGCGGCGACGGTACAGTTCTGTACACCTCGTGGCTGTTCCAGAAGATCGTGCCTCCAACGCTCTCGTTCGCGCTTGGAACGCTTGGGTTTATGACCGAGAACCAGTTCGACGATTTCAAGGAGATCTTGGACGAGCATTTGACGCACGGAATCAGGTGTACTCTGCGTATGCGTTTCGATTGCACGATCTGGCGGACCAAGAACGCAGACCAGAGGGGAAGAGACGACTTGGCGCGCGAAGTCCAGGCTGCCGGCGAGCAAAGAGGGTTCAGTTCGCACTGGAAGGACTGCGAGTACTCTATTCTAAACGAGGTTGTTGTCGACAGAGGCCCGAACCCTTTTGTCACCATGACCGAGCTTTACGGCGACAACGAGCTGCTCACATGCATCCGCGCCGACGGCGTGGTTATTTCCACGCCCACGGGCTCGACAGCGTACTCGATGTCGGCGGGCGGCAGTTTAGTCCATCCCGACATTCCTGCTCAGCTCATCTCGCCTATTTGCCCGCATACCCTCAGTTTCCGGCCGCTAGTCGTGCCGGATTCAATGGCTCTGCATCTCGGCGTGCCGTACGACTCGCGGTCTTCGGCGTTTGCGTCTTTCGACGGTAAAATGCGCGTCGAGCTCGGCCGCGGCGATGTGCTGGCGATCAGTATTTCGCGGTACCCGTTCCCGAAAGTACTGCCGCAGACCAGCACGCCGATCTCGTGGGTGCAGCAGCTGAGCCGGACTCTGCATTGGAACGAGCAGAAACGGCCGAAAAGAGGCACCCTTTAACGCATTCACCTACTCGTTTTCTTTTTCTCGTTTCTCTCAATGACTTTAATGCCCGTTTCTGCACTCGAATTGTCAATGCAATTGGCCTCGTTATGTAGTTTATAATGATCACCCGTACACATAATACCCAATACATGAATCCGTGCCTTTACTCAATACTACTCAATAAACTACTCAATAACACTTTACACGGTTATACGGTTAGTATACCATGACTTGATACTTGTTTAGCTATTATTTATGCATTGACCATTGCTTACCCTATAAATGCCAGCTTAGATGAGTGTGACATGAGGTATGATTTGTGGGTTGTAGTGTGACATGTAATTTGTAGCTGGTGGTGTGGCAACGCTTGGTTTGTGTGGTTTGTGTGATTTTTGTGGTGGTGTGGTATTTGTGGCGGCTTGGTTAGTGAAATATCCATTTAATAGGCTTACCCTTAACCTGAACGCGTCAAGATGTCTACTATCTCTCCGTTTCCTCGAGTCAATGCTAGCCATTTAAAGAACTATATCGACAAGCGCGTCTTGCTCATTGGAAAACTAGACTCCCAGCAGGGCTCAGAAGCAAAATTCCTCGTTAGTGACGGCACAGTCAACGTCCACGTCGGCTCTGCCGTAGGCGAGCTCGAGATCGGCGCAGTCTACCAGATTCTGGGCCAGGCCAGCGACGATATCAGTTTAAAGGCGTTCCAGATCCTCAAACTGAACGGAACTACGGATCTGCCACCAAAAGACCTGGAATCGCGGCTACTAGCCCTTCGTAGCGGGCCGGCGAAAGCGGCTATTTTCATGCCGTAAATGTAAGGAATTGGCATGTAACATTTAGTGCTATTGTCTAGTTTACATATTTATGCGTTTTTTATGCGTTTTTGTCCGTTTTATGCGTACTATTCGAAAGCAGTTATAACCGAGGTTTGTAGTGTTTAAACAGCTACTGCTTCTCGTCAACAAGCTCGTCGGCTACTTTCTTAGCCTGGTACGCTTTGTCCAGCGTTTCTGCTCTGACTGACGTCAATACCTTCTCTTTATACGTATACACCTCGGCGCAGTCTTTGTGCACATGCACGATCTCGCGCAATGGGCCTATTTTCAGAACATTAGCGATCCTGTCGTAGTTCGCAAGCACTTCCGGACTCGTTTCTGTTTTACTGGATCCAAACGACACTACTTCTGCCCCGTTGCGGCGGTCGGCAATGCCGATATACGTGCCTGCCTCGAGGTCCATGCTGAGTAAGTGGACCCAAACAGCGCGCTATTACCATATGCGTCCAAATATTCCAAATACACCAATTAGGCTTGATTGAACGCACAAATCACATTGTATAAACGAGTGCCAGGATTATTGGTACCAGGATTATTGGTATTATTGGCACTAGATTATTGGCACTAGAAATAGTTGTTAAAGTAGGTAGATGAATCAGTGATTTTAATAAATAAGTTACTTCGTTTCTAAATGCAGTTCCCCCTCCTGGACGTCTTCAACCGGCCTCTTTTTCGGCGAGATGAACTCCATTTCGCTGAACACTGTCGAGGAAGTAGGCGGCGACGAACACAATGCCAGAGTGTCCAATTTCCGTGTGCGTTTCGGAGACGGGCTTGTCAGGAACGAGTCGTAGTAGCTTGTTTCCTGGCTCATTACATGCTTCAACCATTTATTAGCCGACGCCGGCGCCGAGGTCGGCTCTTTCGACTTCTCAGGAGTCAGCACAAACATATTATCGAACTGTTTCGGGTCTGCGAGCTCGCCAAACGCGTACTTGTCCATGCGCGGGGTCGTCGGAACGCTTTCTGGCGCATCAGAGTCAGTCGGTTTAGGTTGCTTCGGTTGTGATTGTGGTTGTGATTGTGATTGTGATTGTGATTGTGGTTGTGACTGCGACTGTGATTGTGATGGCGACTGCAATAGATCCAGTTGTGGCAGTGGTTGTATTTCGGAGTGCAGCTGGGCCTCTGATTGCAGCTGGGGTTGGGTGTTTAGTTGTGGCAGCGGGTTAAGTGGTTGTGGCTGTATAGGCGCCAAATGTGTATAGTTGTACTGCACATGCTGTGTGCCATGCTTGGGTTTCTCCGAGTCCCGGTTCTGAGGGTCGTACCGTCCCTTGAGTTTGTCCCACAAGAAACTAGGCCGCATCACGTTCTTGCTTTTATAGTAGAGGCCGCATGCATTACACAGCAGCTGCTCGATCCCGTCTGGGCCTTTAACGCGTCTCCAAGTACACGCGGTGCTGACCCCGCAGTTCGAGCACTGGTTCTCGCCGTTCATGTCAGAAAGGAAACTCCGTTTCCGTCTCTCGGATCGCGAGCTCTCAAAAACACGCCGTTTGGCCGTTTGCAAAGGCCCGTACATCCCGTTTCGTACAGTTCGTTGGCTGATCGGAGAGCTGGAAAGCAGACTTGAGGGTTGGAACTGGTTCTGGCGCAACGAAATCGGGACACTAGGAAGAACCGGTTTCAATAAACTAGGAACCTGGTTCGGGCTTATAAGACCCGGTGCATAAACGTCGAAATCGCTGTCAATAGCGCATTTACTCGACCCGAGTAACGCGTTCGGGTTGCTGCTGCTGCTGCCGCCGTTGCCGCCGTTGCTGGCGCATACTGACTGCCATTCCGAGTTCAGTTGCTGCTGTTTATGCGCGTATTCTAATTGGAACTCCAGTAACAGCTCTTCAGGGCTTCTCACTGGCAGAACATGCATTTGCACCTCAACTACTTCCTGGCGCTTGGTTCCGAAATTCGCTAAACAGAGCCGGCCAATGAGACTCGATTCTTCATTGTTATTCTCGTCTTCAGACGCGAGTTCTGATTCAGGCTTCGCAGTATCGGATTCCGGTTCTTGCGACTCGTCGCTGTGGTCGCTGGAACTCGAATCAGCAGTCGAATCAGCAATTGAATCAGCGGCTGAATTAGCAGTTGAATTAGCAGTTGAATTAGCAGTTGAATTAGCAGTTGAATTAGCAGTTGAACTGGAGGCTGAATTAGTGGATGATTCAGCAGCCGATCTCGGGCTGGACTCGGTTGGTTTGGCAGAAGTTTTTGAGTTGCGGGCTAGTTTCCCGTGAGACTGTAGAGGGAACCCTTCTTCGCTGAAATCAGCCGAGTAAAGCGCATAGTCTTGAGCTCCGAGTTCACACAACTTCGCGAAATCCGGCGACGAGTCTTTCATCGCTTTAATACACGGATTCAAAGCGACTTGCGCGAGCCGCGTCTCAGAGCATACCTCGGCGTCCACGGTGAACGGAGAACGGACAACATACTTCTGCGAGTCTATACTGCCTAGAGTGTACAAAATTTTCAGGTTAAGCGCCCGTGTGCTGCTTGTTTCCGTCTGCTCGACATCAGCCATTGGTGAACGACAGAACGCGTACGCGCTTTAGGGGGCAAGGGTCAGTTAAATGGAAATTAATGCACGACGCGTTAATTAGTTTTATGTAAGTAGTTAGGTAACTGAAGTGCGCTATGCTTGCTCAGTCGAGTCTTTTTATTGTGACTATTGCTCTCCTTTTTGCTGTTCATGTTTTCATGTTCGAATTGTTCACGCAAAAAAAACTTAGGTAATCGATTATAAACCAGTTCCACGATAGTGGAATAGTTGCAATAATGCAGCTCATATGGAAATGTAATAAAAGATGAGATATGGATTGCATTCTAAATAGGCACAAGTCTCGTATTATGCCCGCATTTTAATTCAGTGTACGCGGAATGCTTGTAGAAGTATACTGCATCGCTACTGCACCGCTGTAAGCTGAATACCGGCCATACATGAGGTCAATGGCTTCATGAATTGAATTCAGAGAGATATGTTTAGCATTAAAAGTGTTTAATTCAAGTAAATATTCTTTTCGCAAAGTATGAAACTCTAGGCACTTCGTTCTGTAGAAGATTCGCCGATATAAGGTACATACTGGAACCCAGCAGACAAGTGACTAGAGGAAGTAAAAAAAAGTTTGCAAGATACTGAACTAAGTATGAATTAATTGGCGTAAAAAAAAGAGCTTTTCACGAACGACGGATAATTTACCATTGTCCATTTACCAGTCCTAATGTGGTAAATTGCATAACCCTAACATCTCATTTTCGCATAGCCGTAACTGATCAACAATAAATATATATACGCAAGGTTAGCACTTAAAAGATCATCGACACTGGACAAGTGTAACAAAAACAAAAACTAAAGAAAAACATCGGTCTGGCTGGATCCAGTTCTTGAAAATTCCGTGTGCACCGACAACCCCCTTGTCGTCTCCTCTGATCCCCTCGCCGTTGTCGTCACCGTTGTCGTCGCCATTACCGTCGCCGTTTTCATCGCCTATAGACTCGTGCACTACAGAGACAACACCGTCGATAGTATCAGTACAGCTGAACTCATCTCCAGAATCGTCGAGCCCGAAACAGAAAAGCAAGCGGCAGTTTGCTAAACTCTTTTATAAACGGCTCCACATGCTTATGACCAAACGGGCCAAACAGCAGTACCAGCAACAGCAGTTGCAGTCTAACCAGCAGGCTCAATCTCAATCTCAATCAAATCAATCTCATCAATCCCATCACTCTCATCACTCTCATCAATCTCATCAAACGCACCAGACGTACCAATCACAAGTCGTTCAGCCATCGCATGCACTTCAACCCCAGCCGCAACGCGGCTACGAACCGCAACGGATCTACGAAACACAGCCGCACCACCAGCGCGGGATCCAGAGAATTGCCCGCACGATTAAACAGTATGTATACAAAGAAGACAACAGCGACAACAAAGCCAAAGTCGTTGAATTCGAGCTTCCTGAGACGCTGGTTATTCAGGACATGCTGGGCAAAGGCGCCTACGGAACCGTGGTTTCGGCTATGGACTTGAATTCAGGGCGTAAAGTAGCGATCAAGAAAGTCGTGCTGAACGGCAACCCCCTTCTGTGCCAGCGCACGATCAGAGAGATCAAGCTATTAAAGCATTTCAAGCATCCTAACATCATCCAGGTTCTGAGCATTCCGCGGCCCAGCGATCTGCGCTCGTTTGAAAGCATCTACATTGTGCAGGAGCTGATGTCGACGGATCTCAGTAAGATCATTAAAAGCACTACTGAACTGAACAGCGACGTCGTCAAGTACATTATGTGGCAGCTACTGCAAGGAGTCAAAGCATTGCACGACGCCAACGTCCTTCATCGGGACTTAAAGCCAGCGAATATTCTTATGGACAGCGACTGTAATGTAAAGATCTGCGACTTCGGCCTTTCGCGGCCTGTACTAAGCCAGGCCCACGAAGAACAGGTCTTGACGCAGTATGTGGCCACGCGATGGTACAGGGCGCCTGAGCTGTTGATGCAGAGTAAGTACAGCAAAGCCATTGATATTTGGTCGGTAGGATGCATTTTCGCCGAGATTTTAGGCAGAAGACCAGTCTGTCCAGGCAGGGATTTCATCGACCAGATGCGGCTCTCTTTAGAGATCTGCGGCGGGCTGAACGAGGACAATTTAGCAGCGGTTCCAGGCGATGATATGCGGAAGTTCATGAAACATATAATGCGCGACCTCAATTTGCGCAGTTTAGACGAGATGTATAATTTCGTCCAGCCAGACATGCTTGATCTGCTGAAACAGTTACTGGTATTCGATCCGATCAATCGCGCAACTGCAAAGGAGGCGCTGAACATGCCTTGTTTCGACGAGTTCGACAGGTCGGATGTATACCCTACAGCCGAGCGCATTACCGACGAGTTCTTCGACTTCGAGAAGGATCTGTACACATTGAACGCCGATGTCCACCGCAGAGTGGCCGTGCGAGAGCTCTACCTCACTCCCCTTCATCCAGCGATATCAATTCCGACTAGGTAACCACTTCGATTCTTTTATTTCACCTTTCTGGTTCTTCCACTGCCATTTTCTCAATGTCTTCGTTGTTCTCGTCATCCTCCTCAATTGAGGCCTCTATTTGGACCTCTGTTCGGTCTGTTTGGTCTGTTCGTTCCACTACTGGTGCCTCTACGGGTGCCACTACGGGTGCCTCTACTGGTGCTATTTGTGCCTCTTTCTGGCCTGTTTGGCCTGTTTGGCCTAGGCCCTTTGTTTGTGTCGTTTGGCCTGCTTGTGTCGTTTGGACTGCTTGTGTCGTTTGGACTGCTTGTGTCGTTTGCCCTGCCTGATTTGTTGGATTTGTTGGACCGATCTCCTCAAAATCGTCCTCCCTTTGCAACCTGATTACATTAAGCGGCAATTCCTGGCTGAACAGCCTGTTAAGTCTTTCTGTAACTCTAGAATCAGTAATCTGTAGATCTTTATACCCGATCAACGCCCTTCGCGAGTGCACAGACTCCGGAGGGCCTATAATCACGCGTTTTTCGACCTTCTTTATAAGTTTTGCAGCCAGCATTCCCAGCTTGACTTCGTTATCAACGCTGGGCTCGATGTTTGCTTGCTGTAAACGCTTGTATACGTTCTTTTGGTACACTTTCTCGATCGCGCGCATCAGCACGGTTTCAGGGCTTTCTTCTTGTTCAATTAAACTGCTTGACTCGCTTTTCTCACCAAGAATCTCGCTCAACGGTCTTTCCAAACAGTCTTCAGGGGTATCCGGTGTCGGGGCATTACGAACCGGCCATTTCGTCCATAGTTTATGCGGGATCTGGGCGTCTGCACCGAGTTCCGGAAAGATCTTAGTTTCAATGAGGTACGCCGAGTATAGGTGCGCTGCGAGATTGCGCTGCTGCTCGAAATCCAGCTGTTTCAATAACTGTTTATACTCCATCTTTAAGTATACATCGTTATGTAATGCCATTGATGCCTACTACCACTGCCATCACCTGCTACCTACCATCACCTGATGCCTATCTGATGCCTACCTGGTACCTATTACAGCGTCACTCATAGCGTCATCCATGGCATCATCCATAGCGTCATCCATGGCATCATCCATAGCGTCATCCATGGCATATTAGCATCTATAGTACGGCACCATCGCATCCACAGCGTCATAGCGTTACGTATACCATTTACAGCATCATTCATAGCGTCATGGCGTCATGGCGTCATAGCAGTTCTCGCGTGCACTGGCAAGCAGTTCGTATTGATAGAAAGCTATGTGTATTAAGATTGCAGATTTGTATATTATATTAATCCTGGTCCCAGTCGCCGCCCTGTTTCGGCATCGCAGGCCCGCCAGCGCGTTTCGCCATAATGATCTGGTCAACAGTCAGAACGGTGCACGCAGCCTCGGTCGCGAGCTCGATCGCCGACTCTTTGGCCACTGAGATGTCCCAAATACCCTGGGACTTCGCGTCCAGAACGCCGTCAGCAGACTCGGCCTCGACGTCGACGCCCGGCGCCGGGTTCTTCAGTTTGTCTAAACTCGCGTTCACGGGGTAAGCGTACATCTTTGCAACAACCTCGCTGTCGTCTAAACCAGCGTTGCTCGCTAACGTTCTAGGAACGACTTCAAACGCTCTGCCGTAGGCTTTGACCGCGTGCTGGGCCACGCCAGGCGTCCTTTCGCCTTGCGCAAACACTTCAGCCGCAATCGCGATCTCAGCGCCGCCAGCACCAGGAACTAGCTGCGCCGAGGGCGTGCTAGGGTGGTCGTACGCTTCTTTTTGTTTACTGAACTCGTTCAAGTCAGTAGATCCGGCCAGTTTAGCCGCGCCGCGTGCTAAAGACTTGACGGCAGCAACTCCGTCGTCGATCGCGCGCTCGACATCGTCTAAAGTGTTCTGTGTAGCGCCGCGCAGAACAATTGTAGCAGTGCGCGACTTGCGTTCAGACTGCTTGAATACCGTCACTAAATCACCGCCGATCTCTTCGACCTCGACGCTATCAATGAAACCAACTTCCTGCTCTTCAGGAACACGCAAAGCAGGCAGCAGCGACGAGTTCGTCACGCGTGCAAGCCGCAGCATATCGAATTTAGACGGCACACGGAACGCAAGGATCCCGTGCTTGTTGAGGTAGTGCTGCGCCAGGCTGCCAATAGCGGCTCCGCATACCACAACGCCAATACTCGCGAGTTTCAGAGCACTGACGAACTCGTCGATCCGGTTCTCTTCGCCTTTAGAGAATTTCAGCAGCTCGTCGGCGTTGTTCAGCAGAACCGTGCCTTTGGTCTCGGTGTGCTGGATATCGAAAGCAGAGGTGAACATGCACACTCTGGCATTGCTGGCTTGCTGCACCACGCCTTCAGGACGCTGCGGGAAGACCATTCCCTGGATAACTCTGGAAGCAGGAAGCGCCGAACCTAAGATCTTCACTACGCGCACGTTATCGACGTTGAAAAGGCCGGGATTGGATTTAGGCATGACGTACTGCACAGCCTCGGCTACTAACCGTTCTAAAAGGTCGCTGTACCCGAACTGTTTCGACGAAATGACACTACGAAGAACAACCTCGAGCGGGACTTCGGATCCGCTGATTTCCTGGTGTCTAAGGGCTTCTAAAGCGTAGTTTTTCGCCATGCTGAACCCGTTAACGATCTCGCTCGCAGACATGCCTACTCTGAGCAGTTCTTCGGCCTGGTTCAGCAGCTCGCCAGTGAGAATGACTACTAAGTTGCTAGCGTCGCCGTACTCGGCCTCCTGCTGCTGCGAGGCCATAACCACGAGCTTGACAGCAGGATGAACGATCTCCAGCTCGCGCAGAATCGTCGAGGCGTCAGAGGTAAGGAAAACCTTCTGCAGGTTGTTGACGATGATCTTGTTACGACCAGCAGGACCGACAGACGTGCGGATCATCGACGCGATTTCACGCACGGCCGCGATATTGCGGTTGACAACGCCGTCCTCGCTCTCGTACTGTTTGTACCCTTGTTTAAAGAGCCCTTGAGTCGGAACCGTCGGCAGCTGCATTTTCGACATAGTGGCGTATGACTAACGCTTATACCTATACATACCCGCACTCCCACACCACACTGCCTAAGCACCAAGTACTTAATCCAAGTACCTAAGCCAAGTACCTAAGCCAAGTGTACTGTACTTACATTAAGCACTTAAGCCAAGTACCTAATCACCAAGCACCTCACCGAGCATCACGCTGACCATACCATACATCTAATGAAATTGAACACCACATCACAATAAACACCTCGAAATTAATCCTAAAGTATGCGTATATTGGAGAGTGTGTTGTTGAGCAGGCGGACCTGCATTTGTTTATGAATAGGTGGGATCGGTATGCGTAGATTGCGTATAGATAATGTATATGAGTACAGGTATCGTAAGTATAGATACTATCAGTATAAATGTTTCGGATCGGTATTTTATGCAATGCGTTATCAATGGAGAAATTATGTAGTGGTTGAAGTGTGGTTGAAGTGTGGCCGCGTTGTGGTCGCGTTGTGGTTGCAGTAACGCGCTCTCGCGTTTGTGGTTCTTCGGGTCATCGTGTCGTGGTGTTGGATTACTAATCATGCGCGTGGTCGACGCCGTGAACACGCTGCTTTCGAGTCCCGACGACGTTGAAACGAAGCTCGATGATGTGTTAGTGCAAGCGAAAGAGAGTCTGGTGTTTGTGAAGCTGCAGCTGGCAGCAAGGCCTAGTATTGCCGCCGATAAACAGCGAGCTAGCGAGGTCGACGAACTGCTGAGTACACTAGTGAACCAAACGCGCGTCGTCCAGGAAAGCGGCCGGTCGACTTTGGAAAGCGTTAAATCAGTGACCAAAGAGATCACGTTGCTCGATAAAACTAAAGAGAACCTAACGTCCAGCGTCAGGATGCTGCGCCAACTGCGAATGCTGTCGAAACTGTACTCCCAGCTAGACTCGTTGCTCAAAGAACGGCGGTATGCGGATATGGCCGGTGCAGTAATTGCTGCATCTGATTTGATCGAGTATTTCCGCCCGTTCAGGCCGCTCCCTCGGATCTCGCAATTGAGCCAGGAAATCGGCGATATGGAGATCAAGATCTACGACCAGGTGAAGTCGGATTTCATCGAGAAACTGGATTCTAATACGAGCCACGAAAAAGTGGACTCGCGAGGCAGTTCTAATGCTGAATTGCGCGCTGCTTGTGAGGTCTTAGACAGCCTTGACCAGGCCAACGGGCGCGGGAACAGCCGCCAGCAGCTGATTATTTGGTACTGTACGTATAGGCTGGCTGAGTATAAACGCATTTTCTCGCCTGAAGATGAGGCCGGCGCGCTAGAGAACGTTACACACAGGTTCACGTATCTAAAGAACCGCGTGATCAAACAGTATACTGACGTCGACAGCAAGCTTTTCCCAGTAAATTGGCCGGTTCAAGACAGTTTGTTTAGAGAGAGCTGTAATTTAACAGCGGACGCGTTAGTTGCGCAGATTCCCAGGCTGAGCAGTGCTAACGGCGGGGACATGGAGCTGCTTCTGCGCGTGTTGCAAGAAAGCCGCGATTTCGAGAAGTATATTGCTCTACAGCCAAATCCTGCTCTGATTTCGTCGAAAATCAGTCCGTTTATGTCGATGTGGGCCGAGTTCCAGGACAAGCAAATCGGGATCAGAATCGGGAATTATATGAACCAGTCGCCGAAACCCGAGCCCGGGGATGTTGTTCTTGTTAGCAGTAAAGAGTTGGTTAATTTCTACCGCGTTCTGTTAGCACAGTTCGCAAATTTCGATGCGCCGGCGAATCTAGAGCTGAAAATCGTCGATATTTTGGCCTCTAACCTTACTAAATACGCGCAGCGCGTTCTTCCACGAGTCCTTCCTCAAGTAATTAGAACTGACGAGGATATTCTGACGGTGGGCGTTGTTAACAGCACTGTCGACTATATCATCTCGACCACGCACCAACTCGAGCGCAATATCACACTGAAATCAAACCAACCAAACCAACCAAACAGTCAGAACGGTCAAAACGGGCAAAATACGCCTCAAACGCCGCAAACACCATCAGGACCTGCTCCTGCGCCTGAAACACCGTCTGAGGAGTACGATTCCCCGTTTGAGCGCGCATTGAGTAAATTCCGGCAAGTTTCACTACGATGTGAAGATTTGCTCGTTAATTACTCGCATATCACTTTAGAACCGCATTTCGTCGAGCTTGGTAGCCAGTACTCGGCAAACAAGAACGTGAACGGCGAGGTGAGCAATGTGAGTCCGTTTATGCCGCGGTTAGTTGAGAGCGTTAATTCTGTTGTTCACAAACTGATAACTGCGCTGAAAACGAGCTCAGCCAGTTTCAGCGTTGCTCAGCGCGTGGCCGAAGTGGTTTGCGTTCTGTTTCTGACTACAGTTATGGCTAGAGTCGCTAAACCGCTGCCGGACTCGTTAGTTGAGCAGATGCTGCTTGATTTCGGCGCTATTAAACAGGACTGTTTGCTGATAATCGTCGACACGGTTCCTAAAGAAGGGCCGACAGCTAATTTGCGTGTAGACAGGCTCAGGAAACGCGTTCTTGATCTAATTGGGCAGACAGAAGCCGTTCTGAAAGTGCTTTTGAGCTCGCCAGAACCGTCTGAGATGTTTGTAAGGAATTACCAGCTGCTTATCAAGGACAGATCGACATTGAATTTCCGTAAAATGCTCGACGTCAAGGGTGTCAGGTTCCAGTCGCGGGCAATGGACAAATTCAAGCAGCTGGCTTCTCAGGACCCGTCTTTGGCGAAACAGAGCTACTTGCTGAGCCAGATCCCAACAGTTCCTCCTCAGCAGTCAGTTACCGACTATGTAGGGTCTAACCAGGGCGCTTTCGGGATCAACAATTTCAAGAAAATCGGCGAGTTCCTTAGACGTGATTATTAGCTTCTTAGCTTTCTGCATGCATTACACAAACCCAAACACACACAGAGACATAATTTGTACTGATTTTACTGATTTTACCGTTTATGAAATTTATGAAATTCATCACATCCGAAAAGTGGAAATTACATAATATCAACAACAATCCACAATTTTCGTTAGCTATTTAGAGACTACTTGTAGAACTCAAATTTATCCACATCCGAACCGGTCTTGACCTGGCTCGAGTACGCCTCCTCCAGGTCCTGCTGGAGAATGACGTACCGGTTTTTCCTGACCGCGCGCAGACCGGCTTCCTGCATGATCGCAGCAATAACCGACCCACTCAACGGATCGTTACGCAGAATTAGGGAGTCCAAATCAGCCTCGGGTGCAAGCGACATGTTCGCGCTAATTGTAGAGAAAATCAGTCTTCTCTCACGGCGGTCCCTAAGCGAGGGGAACTCGATCTTTCTGTCTAACCGGCCGGGACGCATCAATGCAGGGTCTAGGGTATCGGCTCGGTTTGTGGCCATAATCACTTTTACGTTGGCGCTTTGCTCGAAACCGTCCATTTGGTTAAGCAACTCGAGCAGAATACGCTGGACTTCACGGTCGGCACCGGTTTGTGCGTCGAAACGTTTAGTAGCTATCGAATCGATCTCGTCAATGAAAATAATCGACGGAGCGTTCTCCCTTGCTAATCTGAAAACGTCGCGGACCATACGAGGGCCTTCACCAAGATATTTCTGAACGAACTCAGAGCCAACAACTCTGATGAAAGAAGCAGTGGTCGAGTTGGCGACTGCCTTTACCAGCATGGTCTTACCAGTACCGGGGGGTCCGTACAGCAAGACTCCACGAGGAGGATCAATACCGACTTCTTTATAAAGCTCGAATTGCGAAAGAGGAAGCTCAACAGCTTCTCTGATCTCCTGTTTCTGCATATCAAGGCCACCAACGTCTGCATATGTGACGTCAGGCTTGTCCTCAGCTCCTAATAACGTGATCGATGAGTCAGCCTCAGGCGGGAGAATGTCAACTAAGGCGTTAGAATGGCGATGAAGAGCCACACTACTGCTGGCTTTAAGCAGCTCGCGGTCAAGGGTAGACAGAATACGGACTGCGTAGTTGGAGCCGGTTGTAGAGGAAACGATGCCGGTATTCTGGTCAATCGCTTCTAAAAACTGGCCGATAACAAGAGGCACGCTCTGAATACGCTTCACCTCTTCTTGTGCGCGCAGCAGCTCGCGTTTGAGGTGGCGTTGCTCGTCTTTGATGTAATCCTCCTGGATAGTGAGCAGTTCAAGCTCCTGCTCGAGTTCCTTCAAACGTGTGTATGCGTTGTCGCGTTCTTCGAGCGAAGGCGCCGTCAAGGCGTCTTTTCCAACGCCCACAAACGGTTCAACAGCTACTCCTTCCATGAAAGTAATGGGGTCTGATTAGGTAACAGCGATACCACACTTACCACTACAGCGGATTATGGGGTAAGGTCAAGTATATATTGAAGCACAAGCACACAAGCACTTCCCTTGAAGGGCAAGCTCTACGGTCATTGGTACATATTCCCAGTATAGGGCAAGTTAATACTACAATTGTAAATAGAAGGGTAGGCAGGTTTACTGAATCGCAAACATGCATATTATTGTCAATTTCGCCGTAATTCTTTAAATTTAAACAATTGACATTACATAGTCCAGTTTCGTCAAGACCTTACCCACCATGGACGATATTTGGGCTGAGGATGGAGAGGTCCCTACAGAGGCCCAAACGGCCAGGGAAAAGTACAAGACTTTGGGAATGCGAGAAGGCTTGCTACAAGGGTCGGACACTCTACTGCAGGACCAATTCGATAAAGGGTACACTGAAGGCGCCGAGCTTGGAATAAAGTTCGGCAGGATAATTGGGATTCTTCAGCATTTCGCGCCAGAATTAGAGTCCGAATTTGTGCGTGAAATCACCGAGAAAAGCAAGGTCGATTTCCGACAGGTCGATTTGGACAAGTGGACCGCAGTAGCTGACCAGTACATCCATTAATATACATTTTCACTCAATTTCATCTGATTTCAACTCATTCTAACCCATTCTAACTCATTTTAACTCCATTTATACTTCAGCAGCACTCTCCACTGATCCATATCTATGCATTTTACATCTGCGCTCTAAGTTTTACTCATTGCTCTGTTATCTCACAGTAGTTTCGCACTTATTTCATACTTATTTCATACTTATTTCACACTTATTTCACACTTATTTCACACTTATTTTACATCCTGCTCAATCTGCTCAATCTGCTCAATGCCAACCCAACGTCAATCTCTCTACCCCATTCCTTCTGCCTCATTAGAGCCTGCCCTCTACTGTATATAATGTAAGAACGTAAGAATAGTTGAATAGATATAAGGATGTAAGAGTGTACGGATGTAACTACCAGAAGGCGCACCAGCCAATAAAGTGCTGGCACAGGTTCTCTATACTTGTGGCTTCCTGGATTAGCAAATTCACCTGGTCGGCGACGTTCAAATTGTTTTTGCGCTTGAAATCGTTGCCGGAGAATTTGTCTTCGATTCTCTGCAGAACCATGCGAGGACGAGCGTTGGAGTCGCCGCTGCGCATATCCTTCGGCAGCTCGAACCCCCAGTTGATTAGAGGATCATAAGCAAACGCTTCCAGGATCGCCATCAGCGACTCGGCGTTATCACGAATCAGAGCCATTACATGCTCACAAGTGATCCGGAAACTGCCCTCCACACCGCTGACTTCAGTCGCGTACGTCAGCATACGGGTCAGTCTGAACGGGACCTTCTCTGGGAACTTCTCGCGCAGAATCGCTGCTTCGAAACAGTCGCCGAAATCGATATGGATGATTCTACCGGTTATTCTGTCCAGCATCAGGTTCAAAGGATGCCTGTCGCCGAGACCCAGAATGTACCCCACCATACTCATAACCGCTAACGAGCGCGTGTACTCGGTTCTTCTGTTAAGCCAGACCTCGCTCGACTGCGATTTCAGCCACAGGATCTTGTACAGGTCGTGGCCCTTAGTATTGTCCAAAGCGTAGGTAAACACCTCGATTTTCTGGAGGTGCGTCAGCCTGTCATAATCAGGCGCCATTTGGATCATGATGCGGTGCTCGATATTCAGCAGACTCTTGCCCTCGCGGTGTTCTCTGATCAGGAAATGCAAAGTGTCCGAGTGAGGAACCCAGCCCAGGAGACCCGTTTTCGGAGAAAGAGGGATCACCGGGAACCGCTGGATACAGAGGTGCCGTTTGAAACACTCGTCGTTGTTGGAAAGAAGCGTGTTCACGAGCCCGAACAACTGCATGACCAGCGAGTCTTGACGCAGGTCCTCGTGGCCCTTTAACACGTACTGGTACTTTTTACCATCTGAACCTAGAACGACGAATTTCCGCGGCCGCTGTTTACTGCTGATCACATTAAACGTCTTTTCGAACAGCGTGATTGTGGTCACTGGTTTGTTCGGTTCGTAAGTGCCCGGCACTGCCAATTGCAGGTCCTTCGCTTCTAGCAATTTAGGCGAGACGTACTGCAGATTAAGCGAGGTGAGCTGCGGCAGCTGCCGGCTGATCCTTTGGAAGACGTTATAGTAGATATCCCAAGCCTGGTTCAAATGCTTTTCGTCGCCAGTGCGTTTATAGTTCTCACCCCAGGCGTGCGCGTCGAACAAGTCTCTGCCGAACGCGGCCTTGAACGACATCTCGCGCAGAGTTGTCGCGCCAGCAGAAAGCGTCGCATGCAGCGGTTCTAACGTCGCGAACATTTTGTCGATATTCTTGTCGACAAAGTAGTCTCTGCTCGCGTCTTCTAAACCTTCATGCCACTGCTCGTGCCATAACACAGCGACTCTAATCAGTTCGTGCGAGACAAGGTCGGCTTGCTCAACTAGAGTTGCAGTGGCCGGCGAGTGCAGCCGCATAGCGTCGAGAATGCGCGCAGCAGCAGTTTTCCGGAACTCGTTGTCGCTTTTAATGCTTACTTGTAACGGGTAGACCAAAGCCTGCGGGTGTTTTCTTCCTAACTCCGTAAGCAGACCATGTAAAGTCTCGCGCACCGTGTCGTTGGTTTGATGGATGCGCGAAATCAGCTGCGGCACCACATCGAGCCACTGCTCTAAAGCGACCATCTCAAACCCGTCAGCCAACGCTCGAGCAGGCTCGCTGTGCCCGCCGTACGTAAACCAAAGCGTGATCAGTCGTAAAGTATCCTGGAGAGCGCTTTTAGACGAGAGCGAGATCGAGTGGAAGAAGCCTTTAATTGCAGGAACGACATGGATGATTGTAGCTGCTGAATGCTCGATATGCTCTTTCGCCTCGCTCACATCGTTGTCTCCATTATCGTTGATCTCATCGTTCTCCCCATTCTCGTTGGTTTCGCCAGTCTCGACAGTCTCGTTGATATCAGGAACCGATTCTAAATCGTCAGCGGAATTAGCGTCGTCTTCAACAACTGAATGAACCGAGTTCACTTCGGTTCCTATCAAGCTGTCGACATCGTCGTTCTCGCTTCCGCTTCCGCTTCCACTTCCGCTTCTAGCGCTTCTAGCGCTTCTAGCGCTTCTAACGCTCCTAGCGCTCCTAGCACTCACTGCACTGGAATTGACGTTTTTGCTAAGATGGACTTGTCCATTGTTATTGGCATTATTGGCATTAGCAATCTCGTGAATATCGTGGTCTCTAACAACTTTGGTGGCCTCGAAATTGGCAATTGCCCAATTGTGCCACGCTTTATACCAGTTCGGGTCGAAATGCGTTGCCAGCAAATACGACCCTAGAATACTGTCCTTCAACGCGCCTTTATGACACCAGTTCGGGTTCAACTGGACCTGCCATTCGCCTTGTTTCAAGAAACACCGCGCTAGCAGTTTCGTGTACTCGGCAATCTCCTCTGTCATATCTTCGCGGTCATACGGCAGCGGCGACCCAATCAAGTTGTCCGGGCTGAGATTCAGGTCGCTCGACATGCGCTTAGCGAACTCGACAAGGTACCGCAACGCTTCCTGCTGGTTATTAGTCGCATGCATGAACTTCAGCTGTGCGTAAACCAGTTGAGGCGGTGCACGTCGTTCTCCTGTCTCGTCGTCGATATCCAGAAGCATGTTAAGCGATTTCTCGGCCAGAGCTAGCCTGTTGCTCTTTCGGCAAAGATTAGCGAACTTGATCCAGGTGAGCATATTCTCCTTCGGTTCTAACACCAGCGTGCGCACATTCAGCACACGCTGCCAAGTATCGACATTGCGTTGACATCCCAGCAACCGCAGCTCCCAGGTCCGTCTTAACGACTCGCGCTCGGTCTCAGCAAAGTCGCCGAGTTTCATGTACGCCATGACCTCTTCCAACTCGCTCAGCATCTGCACGCGCACACAGACGTAATAAGCACGGCTGTAACTCTCGCTGACTAGAGCCGAGAGTTCAGGAAGAAGCTGGTCTCTTGCTTTCTGGACTTGAGACTCGGCCTCTTTGATGTCGCCTCGGTGCACATGCAAGACCGCGCTGAAGAAACTCCTGTCCGGGCTCTCGCGGCTTATTTGGTTGACGTATTTATCCATCTCCTCCCACTCGTTCAAACCCCACGCGGCTGCAGCCGCTAATGGCGCTACTAAACTACGGACCTCGCTGTCGCCAGCGTCCCATTTCTCTCTAGCCAGCGAACTCAGTTGCTCCCATTCGCCAAGGGCGTGCAAGGACCGCATTTTTCCTAAGAACACTTCAGAGTTGTCGGGCTCGAGTTTCTCGCGAACGCTGTACGCGGCCAGCGCCTCTTCCCATCTTTGCAGCTTCTCGTACCAACTCTCCTTCAATTGCAGAACATGGTGCTGCTGCGCGTGCTTGAGAATGCCGACAGCTGCGTCGCTTTGCTGTAACTGGTTATTGATCGCAATAAGGCTCTCAATATTCGAGCTGCTGGGATCGGCCATAAACTCCTGCTCTTTATAGTGCAAAGCTTTGGCGTAGGCATGGCACTTCTCCGCGTACTCTGCCAGAACTTTAGGCGACAACGACAACGGTTTGTCGTCGCGTTCCATGAACTCAGCAAGCGTGAGCAGCGTCTGCAGCACATCCGGCGGGACGTTAGTCGCTGCCATGGCGGTATGCACGCTGTCAACCAAGTCTTCGCGCATTTTATCGTCGAGCTGTGCCCAGACAGTATAGAAACTCGGGCAGAACAAATCGCGCGAAAGAGTTGGCGAGATAACTGCAATGTCTGCACACGCACGCATGGCCGGGCTCGGGCTCTGTTTCAGGAACTCAACACTAATTCTTCTAAACCATTCAATCCAGTCTTCGCTAGTCGACCGGCCTGTCGTGTCCCACGAATGGCGCAAGAAGTCCTGGTTAATTGCTAGTGTCGATTTCTGTTCCGACGGCGGCGGCGGCGCGGTTTGGCTTAACTGGTTCAATGCCGGGTTCATTTCCGGTTTCAGCGGCTCGTTCCGCAATATCTTGCTAACTAACCGGTCGTAGACTGCAAGCAGCGGCGCAATAGCTATAACCGACTGCTCGGGGTTATCCGTGTTCGACGCGCCTTGGTTTGTGCTGGTGTTAGTAGCGTTGGCAGCAGCATGGTGCTGTGCGTGCATTCGAAGCGCGTTAATAGTAGACGACGCCGTTGCTACAAACAACGAGAAGTCAGGGCCTAGTTGATAACAAACGTCGCAAAGCGTTTGTAACGCCGCAGCCCGCGTCTCGTCGTCCTGGGCCATTGCCATGCTTCTAATCAGCGGCAGAACGACTCTTGAAGCCAGAGAACCTAGCTGGACGTTCTGTACAAGCAGCGAAACACATCTAAATGCTGCATTCCTAACAACGTCCGGCTCGAAACTGAATAAATTAACAACGTTGGGGTAGACGAGGTGCGCATACTCGCTCAAGCACGGCCCAAGCACGGGCAAACAGTGCAGAACACGCACCTTGCTTGCCGACAACGGCGAGTTGTCTCCGTCGTCGCTCTGCAGAACCGCAATCAGTCTAGGCAGAATGTTCGGAATACAGGACTTAAAGTCTCTTCCTAAAGCATTGGCCAGAGCCTCGACTAATGAAAGGACGGCGCCGTGCAGCTGAGGGTACTGGAAGTACTCAGTCACTACTGGAAACAGCACTGGCAACGAAGGCCTGATATGCTGTCTAACAACAGCCGTCAACGACGAGATCTGTCTGAACAGGAGATCGGCCATTGCCAGAGAGTTCGCGCGCATTGCCGCAATGAGACCGGGAATGACGTCGTTTAAAAACAAAACACACCGCAGACCTAAAGACTCGAAAATTCTTAGAACTGCTTGCACGACGCGGGTATGGTTAGCCGCCATTGCCGGGTCTCTTAACAACGCCATTAAAGACCGAATAACTACTGTTGGGTTATACTCCTCGGCCGACGGCGGCGTTCCTCTTAACACTAGTTTGACGTCTTCAGGGACATGCTGGTGCTGCTGCTGCTCAACGACATCAGTGTCGTCGTCGTCAGAGACCCGCTCGATCTCGCGGTACCGGTACGGGTCTAATGCTCCTAACGTTCCTAGCAATTTGACTGTTTCGCGGCGCGTTTCTAACGGCGTCTCAGTAGTCAGAATCCGGATAAGCGTCGGCAGCAGAAGGGGGTACTCGAAGTACGGCTTTATAACGTACTCCGCATGCACTGCAAGTTTACCTAGAGTCCGCAGAGCGCTGTCTCTACGCGCTGGGCTTCCTTGGTCGCCTAGCATGCTTAGAACAAGCGGCATCAGTACTTGCGAGTGCTGCGCCGCTCGTTTTCCGCCAACCGTGCACAGCTCGCCGGCCGCGTCCATTGCCGCAGAACTGACAGCAGCAGTGGAGGTGTTTGCAGCGTCTAGAACTACAGTGAAAAGAGGATCGATATACGGCTGTGCAAGGTACTGTGCCGCGCGGACTAATGCGCCTAGCAATCGAGCGCTTTCTTCGCGTCCTCTTGAGTTCGTGCTGTACTCCAAGTCCGTCAACAGCTCGATCATGGCGCGGCGAAGAGGAGGAGCGATATACGCCGGGTTCACTTGACATAACCTGCCTAGCAGACGCACAGCCACTAATCTGACTGCGAAGCTCTCGTCGTTTGCACAAACCAAAAGAACCCGCACGTTCTCAGGCTGGCTGAGATGGGCGTCGAGCCGCGAATCGAGCGCCTTTAATACTTCGAGCCTCAAATCATGGTTCGGATCGGCCGCTGCTAACGACAGAAGCTCGGAAAGCACGTTCTGCACCGTCTGCACTGCCAGCCGGCTGTGTTCGCGCGCAATTGGTTCTCTTGTGAACACGGAAATACACGTCAGCGCCGCGGCTTTGCGGACGCGCGGATCAGTGCTTTTGACGTAACTTAAAACACAGGTTTTACAGAAATGGGCTAACGACCGGCCGCGGAAATCGAATTCGGCAATAATCCGAAGAAACGAAATAACCGCGTCCTCGTCAGCGCTCTCGCGGTTCTCAGTCCCGATTTTCTGCAGCATTTGCTGGCGGTACTCGTGCGCGAGTACGGAATTCAGCTGTTTCTGGTTATGTCCTTCATCTTCGTCGTCGGCGTCTTCTGGCTGCCCGGGCATATGGTACGGGAACCCGCTGAGTCCCTGGGCAACTACATTCAACAACAGATCGCGGATCTCGTCTTGCAATGCTGGCAAGTTCGCGTAAATACTGGCTAGACACTCGTACAATTGCCGCGTCAAGCCGCACGAAAACAGAAGCCGTAGAAAGCTGCCGTCGACATGTTTAGTTAAAGCCTGGCCAAAAGCCTGTGCAAACAAATTCAAGCACCGGAAAATGCCTGGTTCTTGTTCATGCCGCGCGCGCGCTTTAGCATTGGCCATTGTCTCGCGCGCGATCTGGATAACAGGCTCTATAAACGGCGCAAACGAGACCCTTACTGCGAGCGCGATCCTGCCAAGAGAAATAAACACCTGTCCTCTGTCGCTGGACTTCGCGGTCTGCAGAAGCTGTAGAAGGTACGTCGTTGTTTCGCGGAGGTACTCGCTTGCAAACAACTGCGAGTTGAAACTGGCAAACGACGGCAGAACATCGACTACTGTGCGCCTGATGAGCGCGTCTTTATGCTCTCTAGCTGCCAGCACTGAATTGAGCGCCTCTTTATACTTATTGCCCTCCATAAACCGGCCGGCATGCACTAACAGCTCTCTAAACACAAGAACCGAGCCGTGGATCTGTTCAGTGCTCAAAGTGGCTGCAGTCTGCAGGTCAGGCAGGCGCGCCTGCTGCCAAACACTCGTGTAAACGCTTTCCTGGATCGCAGAGTCGCGGCGGTGCACGATCTGTAAACACACGCCCAGCGCGCCTACGCTGTCCTGGCGGATCGAGAGTTTCGGGTCGCGAATGCCGCTCCACAGAGACTCGATGATCGTGTTCGTGTACGCGAAAATCAGCGTCGGCGCGCTTGTTCCTAACGCCTTTAATTCAACAGCCGCTGCTAACCGTTTCGTCTCCTGGCGCTCTAAAGTAAGCCACTCGCAGCACCGTTTCACTTCGTACTCGACTAAATCGCCTGCCAAAGTACCGCCGCTGCGTGCGAGGTGCCCGATTGCGGCTGCGGCGGCGCGGATGACCTCGATGTCGCTAGTGAGAAGGACTTGCCGGAGGTAGTGCATGAACCTGGTCGCGTTGAACCCGCTATCTTCGCCAGAAAGGTCCATTGGAACCAGCTGGTCGATCGCCAGCACGCCGCCAAGCCTGAGACTCGGGTCGGGCGAGCGGATAAGCTCGAAGATCAGTTTATTGACTTCCTGGTTGAGCCGCAGGCTGCTGCGTGGCGATTCTCGCGAGCATGCGACTACTGCCTCGCGCAGTTCGCGCGCGCCTTCGAGTTTGCGGCTGCGTTCGGGCGAGCGCAGAGCACTAAAGATAGAGCTCAGGATCGACTCGCTCGACATGCTTAGTAATGATGAACTTGACGCGGGATATACCTATATACAATATACAATATATACAATGCGTATTGGATTTGTTTAATAGTGAATTGAATCGAAGTTCTAAGTCTAGATTATGTTGTGTCTGTTGTGCATGTCGTGCATGTCGTGTATGTTGTGTGTGTTGTGCATGTTGCGCATGTAAAGTAGATAAACTGTGCTATACATGTGTCTACGCCATGCATGTTGGTCTCCATTACATGCATCACACTCTTAATTACATGCGTTGATACAGTCCTCGCTGCGCTATACATGCGTGTGTGCCATACATACTTGCCGCTGCATGCTTAGAGGTACGAGCTTAAAGGTACATGCGTTGAGTTCAATTAAATGAGTTCGTTGACATAATACGCAGCATGGATGAGCGACTACGAGGAGAGCACCCAGCATAAATACTGGACGTTCTCAAAGAAAGAGCTGAACTCGATCCGCAGAAACAACAATGTGTACCCCCGCATCCGCCTCTTTCTCGGCGAGCAGCTGGAATCACTAGGCCGTGTTCTGGCGTGCCGGCAACGCACGGTCTCGACTGCGCAAGTTCTGTTGAGCCGCGCGCTGCTGAAACTGCGCCTGCAGGACATGAACCTGTACCTAGTAACCGCCACGTGTTTGTATATAGCCAGCAAAGCCGAAGAGCAGCCTGTGAGTATCAGGATCCTAGTTAGAGAAGGATGTAAACTCTGGCCTGGAAGGATGCCGATCGAGCCGCAATTGCTGGCCGAGTGCGAGTTCTATTTAATGGAAGAGCTCCGGGCGTGTCTCGTTGTGCACCAGGCGTATAACCCGCTGATCAAGCTGAGTAAAGAGTTCGCGCTCATTCCTGAAGAGTTTCAAGCGGCGTGGGCAGCTATAAACGACGCACACTTGTCGGACATCCCGCTGCTGTACTCGCCGAAAGTGATTGCGTTCGCGTCGATGTTCATGGTCCTGATTTTGAAGCCAGAACTCGACAGCGGCCGGTCGCCGCTTACTGTGAAAAGCCGGCTAGACGCATTGTCCGTCACGATCGGGAGGCGGGACTCGCTGGACATGACGCAGCTCGCGTACTGTATACAGGAGTACCTCAGTCTGTACTCGCTGATCGAGAGTTTAGACCGGTCGCGGATCGCCGAGGAGATCGACGCTATTGGCAGGTGACTTATACTGTTGAATCTGGCTATCTTGTTAATTCTGTTAATCTTTTCTATGTACATTTAGCATTTCGTTACTTCTTTTCCTTTTGTAGTTGCGCGATCTGCTCTTCGGAAAGAGGAGGAACGGCAATATCGCCGAAATCGTCTGGCGTGAAGTTGCGGTACGCCCATGTGAAACAGAACCCGCAGAAAGAGAGGATCCCGAGCCCGAGAATGGCATTGCGGAACGCGTACGGCTGTCTGGCGCGAAGAGCTGCGGGTGTCAGCGTGCCGTTGGGGTTTCTGTAGTTGCCTCTTGTTAACACACCTTTGACCATGCTTAGTAAGTGGATCGATCCAGTACTTATACATACCTATACATACCTATATTCCCATACATTCCCATACATTCCCATACGAATCCATACGAATCCATACCTAAACTGCACCTCTACACATCTACCTGCCTATATCCACACTGACCAGACCAACACGTACCCCATGGAGATCAAGCCGGCGTGTCCTCGCCGCGCGCGGTGGAAGGGAGGCCCTGATCTGCAGATTCTGTATAAAATGCAGCACGACGTGAAAGAAGTCAGTGCGCCAAAACGCCGTAAACTGAACAAAACTGATGACAGAACGCATGAGAAGTGAAGTCATGCACTGACTGCAATGCAATGATATTTAATGGCATTTAATGGCATTTACTGACATTTAATGACATTTACTGACATTCAATGATATTCAATTGAAAGGTAAGACATTCAATGTAATTCTTTTGAGATGTATGACATTTAATGACATTCAATTGAGATTTAACATTCAATGTAATTCAATTGAGATGACATTCAATTGAGAATGACACTATATACGGCAATTACTTTTTAGTATAAATGATAAAATCTATGCAAAGTGTTTATAGTTCCACTTCTCAACAGTCTTTGTTCTTCTTCTCGGGCGTTTCATAGGAATACGCGCCTCGATGATCCCGCGCGCTTGTAAACTGCGGATCCGCTCGTGCAGCAAATCGCCTTCGGGTTTGAGGCGGCGCATACTGTCGTCGAGCTCGTCGCTTAGTTTCACTGCTAAAGGCTCAGGAACCATAGGGTGCCGGCTGTGCGCTCTGATCAGGTTCTTAGGCTTTTTAGGCTCTTTAACGCTTTGCTCAGACTGCAATTGGTTAGGATTCGCGATCTTCGCTTGCAATGCTTTAAGGAACTGGCGTTTCTCTTTGAGTTCGGCTAATTCTCTAACGAATTTCTTGTGTCTCCTCTCCTTGTTTCTCTGAGTGCGTGTTTTACGGATCTGGCTGGCTGAGGGGTTGACAGAGACATTTGTGTTGACTAGTTTCTTTGCTTTCTTGCTAGGGGTTCCGTCAGTCTCAGCGGTTTTAGCAGTTGCAGTAGTTGCAGTTCCGGTTTCAGCCTCGCTTTCGCTCTCGCTCTCGCTCTCGCCGTCAATAAGACCGGCCAATTCGTTCTCCTTCAATTTAGACTCGGTCTCGAAAATAATAGCTTCAATTCTAGCTCTTTGTTCCTCGGCTTTGGCCTCTCTTTCCTCGTCCTTTCTGACTTTCGCATGCTCAGTAAGAATCGTCTTTTTCCAGTCGTCTAAAGACGGGTTATACGACTGCCCGCTCTGAGGAAGCGCGACAGCAGGCGTTCCAGGAATCGGGGCTTCTGGGACCTCGGATTTCACGGCTCTTTTAACAGTTGGAATTAATGGCGAAGACCATAGATCGACGACATGGCCGGCCTTTAGAATCCCGTCTTTCTCGACCTCGGCTTTGAGTTTGTCCTTATCAGTGAACCCCGCTCTTTCCAGCAGTTTCTGTCTCTCGTATTTACTGATTTTCGGTCTTTGTTTGTCCTGTTTCTTATGCTTGCTAATAACAGCAGGAACCTCTGACCGGCTGTGCAGAATCTCTAAAGATTTCAGTTTCTTTTCCGCACGCATGTTTTTGCTCAAAAACTCGGACGATCCAGCACGGTCTTCGCTGAATTCAGGCTCGTCCTGGCCGACATAGATCTCGTTCTCGATTTTCTGCTCCAATTGCTGGTCGATCTCAGTCAAATCGATGTTCTTTCTCCATGCTTTCTTGCCTTTGCGGCTGCGCTGCTTGAGCTGGCTCGGTCTCCCTGTTTCTGACGACATTGTATACAATTGAAAATCGTGCACAGAGACTGAAATAAATATTGAAAAAAATTATATAATGATCCACAAGAATGCTTGGTCATCACCCACACCCACACTACCCATACTAAATATACATATACATACAAATTCAGTGCATTTATAGCAGCCAAAATCCGGCCAAAATACTGCCAATTGGTCAATTACTTTCAATACATTCAATACATTCCACACCCCACATTCAATAGGTTACATTTCACATTCAACATTCAATACATTCAATGCAGCCGATTCAACTGGTCAGTACATTTATTATTCGTTATTATTTAGATTTGTGTTTCTTAGACCCGGTTTCTGAATCCCGTTTCCGTTTCCTGTCTTTCTTCTCTATTTCTTTCTTCTCTTTCTTTTCTTTCTTTTCTACTTTGCTCTTCTCTTTCTTCTCTTTCTTCTCTTTCTTGTCTATTTTACTCTTTTCCTTCTTCTCTTTACTCTTTTTCTCCGGTTTGGTTTCCAGTTTAGTTTCTCGTTTCGTTTCCAAATCTTCCAATTCTATTTGTTTCGTTTCTTGGCTTTTTGGCTGAGATTCACTTAAATCTGTGTCGTTAATAAACCCGCCGCTAGAGAAGGATGCATACAGAATTGAAGTCTCTCTTTTCTTCTTCTCCTCGTCAATTTTAAACGACAATTTCCCTTCCTTTTTGTCTAAAACGTCTAAAGATTTCAGGTGCCCGTCGAACATGCGTTCCCACCATCCTTCGCTCGCTTGCGGGTCGAACCCGAGGCCCTTGTTGTCCTTTTTACGCGAAACAAGAACCGGTTTCTTAATAGCGCCTGGTCTTAAACCCTCGCCTTTGCGCCATCCTTGATTGATGAGGAATTGTTCTGAATTCATTTAATGGTACTGGTGCTGCATAGTTTTTCACATATACTGCTGGTTACATGATACTGTCTCGCATTAGAACCACATTGGAACCACATTGGAACCACATTGGAACCCGTGCCCATCCTATCTACCACACGCAGTTAGTTCCGCTACAACTGAGTCTAGAGTACATATTAAATTGCAATGCGTAAGTGTAGTCGTAAAAATATGCAGAGGAATTAGTCGTAGACGCTTTGAGACAGCCCCACTTTCCCGAGCTGTTCCCACTCCATCCGCTGGCTGAAGCTCATATTAGACGGGTCTGTTTGCTTCAGGTTCTGGATCTGGCTGAAACTAAGGGGCGTGCTGTTCTCTAATTTGCGCTCGGCTTCGGTCCTGGCTGGCCGGCCGCCGTCGCCTTCTAGAAGTGTGGGATTGGGCCGGATATCCATTGGTTTGCTCGAACTTAAATAAGACATGTCCTGGCTTTTCGCGTTTACATGCGAGCTGCGTTTAGTGTCCTCGATATTCAAGCCGTTCAATGCGAGCATCACCGGTTTCTCTTCTTTGTCTTCGAACTCTGACTGGTCGTATACTCTTCTCCTCGATTCGGTACTTGAATGGTGTTCATTAGAATTAGGCCGGTCTTCAGTGCCTATTGTCGGGCCAATAAGGTCCTCGAACCCGATATCCGTGTCGTCAGGCTGCTGCGACGCCTGCAATGCTGAGCTCGCTGAGCTCGCTGAGTTCTCGCGTTTCGAGTTCTCGCGTTTCGGACTAAGCGGCGAGTTGTAGAAGTACAAATGCTTGCCAGAAGGCGACCGGCCGTGCTTGTAAACAGGCGCAGGCGGGGAGAGGTGCGAGGAGCCGTATATATGCTTCACGGGCTCTTCTATCACCGGGTCGTCGGCGAACGCAGAGGCTATATCGGTGGGCGTGGCTGACTGCAGCAGTTTCGACTCTTCTTGTTTAATGGTGTTGTACTCCTGGTCCTGCAGCTGGAGGTACGTCTCGAACTCGTCGCGTTTTGAAGCAATAAACAACTGGATCTGTTTCAAGGTCTGTTCTTTTGTTTCGAATATCGATGTGCGCAGCTCGTCGGAAGCCGAATCGATTTTCTGTTCGCCGATTTGTGTGAAATCGAGCAACGGCGCTAATGGAGGCAGCGGTTTCAGAAACGGCTGGTTCTCGCTGCGCATGATATTTTTAGACCCGTTATTGAACCCGTCTAAATTGGCCGTTTGCGTTTTTTGCTCGGTTAATGTGTTTTCTGTGTTTTCAGTTTCTCTGTCTTCAGTTTCTGCATTGTCTGCATTGTTTTCTCTCGTTTCCTCGTTGTTTGCTTTGTTTGCTTTTTTAGCATTGATTTCAGCACTGTCCATTAGATTAGGCGGTGAGCCGGCGTCGTCAGGGGTTTGCTCGACAAGACTGAGCCTGTCTATAACAGCTGCCTGTAATTTACTAGGCGGCATTAGTTTAGTTGGTTTGTGATGGTAGCCGGAATCGGAAAGCTAATCTAACAAGGTTAGTGGTTTTGGTATGATTTATAAGAACCTGTTAATCCAGGCACAGGAAAAAAAAAGGAAGATGTGCTGTCGGCGAGTGTTATTAGTAGTGGGGAATGGCAGAGACTTTCTTCTGGTTTGTGATTTTTTAGTCTTTTTTTTAATTTCTTAATTTCTTAATTTCTGAGTTTCCTTCGATTTAATTTGATTGCAATTGCCTTTGAATTCGTTCGCGTGGAATTGAGTCTTCTTTTCTTAAAACCAGTATGGATCTATACGCTGAGGGCGCTCTGACCCTTGCTCTGTGTCCCGATATATACCTTTCGTAATGTCTGACATGTACGCTGCAACGCCCTGCAGAATAAACGCTCATACCCATTACCTATTTCTGGCCGTACACGTACATCTGTAACGGCGCTGTGGTGCATCTAACGGCGCCGCATGCGTCGCGTGCGTCTTTAATAACGCATATGTGTCAGATCGCGTACTTGAGTGACGCTGTTAGTTCACCCAGTTGCTGTGGGCTTATTATCTACTTTTTCGTTTATTTAGTGCGCTGCTTATTGACTTATCTGTACATCTATCTTACAATCAAGTCTAATCTTATTCCGCATATGGTGGCTTGTGAAAACGGCTTGTTACTCGGTGACTACTCGGTGACGCTTATTACTTCGAGTGGGGATTATTACATGGGTAGTGACACGCTCGTTTCGTGGCTTGGTTGATTACATGCAGCAACGCAGACGCCGTGCCTTAATACTCACGCGCCAGGTGTGCAGACAGATGAGTGTGGTACTGTTTCAGGGTTATTATGAGGTGCCCCACGAGTGATACCTATAATATTTCGGCGATGACACTGGGGAATGCCGTGTTTCCAGCCATTTAGGTATTTCTAAGCAGAAGTCAGAACAGTGCGACACCGTTTAGAGAAACTATTTAGAATGCTTCAAATGATTAACTGTTCTATAACAATGCTTCAAATGATTAACTATTCTATAACAATCCTTCAAATGCTTTAAATGCTTTAAATGCTTTAAATGCTTCAACTATTCCTCAGCCATGCTTTCAACAATGCTTTAGGGTTACTTGGAATTACTTAGAACTACTTTCGGAACACTGACACTTTCGGAACACTAACACTTTCGGAATACTGGGAAATACCCAAATCAGATACGTAGAAACTCAACGAGTTCTTTGAAATCAGTAACGCAATAGTTCTATAAAGAACAATAGAAAATATTATTTGCCACTGAGGTATATTTGAGCACGTTTCTCCCCTCTTTCTTACTCATGAACTGAGGTCTGTAAAAGTATATATTATAAACTAAATAGTCTGTAAACCAAAAACGCAGAGTCTTAGCCCCCAACTCGTACCCTGAAATCTTCACTATTCCTTGCCCTGAGGAGTCCACAGTTAATATACACATTAGCTGACGTAGTTTTGTTTACTTGTAAACCACTACTTCAAGCTAAAGTTATCTGTCGGTCTCTCCTGAAAGCGGGAAATAAAACACTGACTGAGCCTGACCTGAATGCAATTGACTAAACTCTTTCTTCTTTTCTCAATGGCTTCCGCTGCGGACAACAACCAGTGTCCGTCCTACGACAAGTACGCTAAAGTCCCTCACAAGCCGTTCACTGACGGTAAATTGAGGCTCCCCTTCCAAAGACCCAGTCCCGAGTGCCGTACATTCAACTCCTCGGCCGTCGAGGCCAAACTCCAGCAGGTCAAATCCCAAATCCAGGACGAGGATGTAGCCCGGTTATGGGAAAACGCCTACCCCAATACTCTGGACACGACCGTGAAGTACCACCGTGCTGGAAAAGACCCTCTCTCGTTCATTGTAACTGGCGATATTGATGCTGAGTGGTTACGTGACTGCCACCGCCAGTTGAGCCCGTATATCGAGTTACTGGGTGAAATGCCTGCCGACAAACGGCAGAAAGACCCTCTCAACGACCTCATTAAAGGCGCAATCGCTCTACAGGCTCGCTACGTCCGTGTGTCCCCTCACTGCAACGCTTTCCAGCCCCCTCCCGAGTCTGGAATCCCCAGGTTCAGAAGCAACGTCAACGACCGCGTGTTCCCTCCTGTCAACCCCACATTTGCTTTCGAGTGTAAATACGAGCTCGACAGTCTAGCCAGTTTCGTTGGCCTGGCTAACGCGTACTACAAAGCCACGAACGACAACTCGTTTGTGACTGACGATTTCCATGCCGCAGTAGAGAAAATGCTGCGGTTCCTTCAAAGCACAATGGCAGGCACTTTCGACGAGAACGGAGAGCAGCAATTGCACCCGTACGAGTTCCAGCGCAATACTAACATCGGCTCGGAGACCCAGTGGAACCAGGGAATGGGTAACCCCGTCGCTTATACCGGCATGGCCCGTTCTTGGTTCCGTCCTTCTGATGATGCCACTATTTTCCAGTTCTTTGTGCCCGCGAATGCTCAAATGGCGGTGGAATTGGCATACATGGTCAGGTACGCCCGCCGCGATTTGGCTAATATCGCTACGCAGATCTCGCAATCGATCGCCGCAGGGATTTGGAAACACGGTGTAGTCGACCACAAAGTGTTCGGCAAGGTGTTCGCGTACGAGGTCGATGGGTACGGCAGCGCTCTGTTTATTGACGACGCTAATATCCCTTCGTTGCTCTCATTGCCGGTTCTTGGGTTCGTTGATAAGAACGATCCTACTTACCAACGCACGCGTAAAATGATTATGTCGAACAAGGGCAATCCGTACTACATCAAAGGTCCTAACTTCGAAGGCATTGGAGGCCCTCATATCGGCGTCCGCAACCCGTGGCCTATGAGCAGGCTCGTGGCTATTCATTCTACTGACGACATCGACGAGATCCGCGGCCATTTGAAGAGCGTCATGATCACTGCTAAGGAGCTCGGTCTTGTGCACGAGTCTGTCAATGTGCAAACCAACGAGTTCACTCGTCCTTGGTTCGCATGGGCCAATGCTGAGTTTGCTAACAGTATTCTCGACTTACAGAAGAGAGGCCTTCTTGAGAAGGCTACTAAGAACCTGCTGTAAACGGTGTTCTAAGCAGTTGCAAACCCACTATACCCATGAAGAAAACGAATTAAAATATCATTTCATAAATGACACAAGTATATAAGTTTATAAAATCATCAGAATCAGCAAGAATCATGTTTTTTTTATCCACTAAACGATGATAGTAAGTGATAATTTATACCCGAGACGTTGGTTAGGTTACTGTGCATGCATGTGCATATGCACGATCACATGCATCAATCACGCATCAATCGTGCATCAATTCTAAATAATGCTATAATCATGCTCCATGGCATCAATCGCGCATTGTTAACTGATTATACCTATATATTAACCCATTTTGTTGAATAATTTATTGAATTTAAGCGCTTTTCTTGGTAGCATTGACTGCCGCGTCCAAATCCGAGTCGGTCTTGCTGCCCAGTTTCAATGCCTCTTGGTACATTTCCTGTAACCCCTCCTGTTTAGCTGCCTCTGTATCAATCTCGTCCTCGTCGTAGTCGTCTGCATCCTCGTCGTCGCTTACAACGTCTAAAGGATCGGGTTTGTCTACGCCTACATCCTTCAACAACCTAGTCAGGTTCTCGGCTTTGGCCTTATCTTCTTTTTCCTGCTTCAGTTTCATAATACGTTCACGCTCGGCAGTGTATTCGGTATTGAACTCGTCGCGTTTAGAACTAAGGAGGTCTAAGAACTCGTCGAACCCGTCTCCGGTCATCGCGCTGACGCTGACAACGTCTAGCGCGTTATAGAAGTCTTCTAAAACCAAAGACATCGACGTCATTAAACTGCTCATGTACTCTTCGTCCCTGCCGTCTTCCGCAAGGGCCTTTTGGAATGCGAGGAAATCGGTCATCCAGAGCTTGGCGAAGCCGGCGTCCTGTTCGTCGGTTTTGTTGAACACAATGATCATTGGGAGTTTTGTTTTGTACAGAATTGAGCATGCATAGAGCATATTAGACATAAACGTCGCTGGCGTTGTTGTGCGTGGAGTGTCCACAATGTAGGTTATGACTGTAGGCCCAATTGAGGCGAACGAGTCGGAAATGATCTGGCCGCTGGCACTCCAAATGAAACACTCGATCTGCCCGGGGGTGTCCAGAACAATATACTCGTGTGTTTCCTGCCGTTTCTCTACTAAACTGACGACCTGGTCGACTTTAGTGGCAAACAAATTAAGCGAGGTCATGATCGCGCCATTAGGACCTAAATTATACTCTTCCATGACTTTGTCGTAGTTGACCGAGTCTCTGATATCGATGTTGGCACCGTAGGGGACATTTTTCACTGCCGGGTCTAAATTGATGATGTATGGCTTGATCTTCTTGCTGTGCAGCTCAGAGTTGAGTCTCTGAATAAACGTGGTTTTGCCGCTTCCGGCCATTCCAATAACCAGAATATTCACCATTTGCAAGCACTGTAAACAGAGTAAGTAAAGGTTCTAGCTGTCAAGTCTATAAAGATCCTGAAGTGCTTATATAATTATTTTCAGCAGTACTTACGCAGTACGCTATGCTATACATGCTATACATGCTATACATGCTATATGTGTGCACGCTATTAGGTTCACGCTAATAACCACGCCAAACTATACTTTTACAATAATTCCTCGTTATAACGTTACATACAAGAAACGCGGGCTAATACATCGTTTAGAACACACTTCGGCTTCACAAGCTCTAAGGAATCGGCTTGCTGCATAAACATCTTGCGTTTATACATACTCGAAGGCAATGGTGGCGCTGTTCCTTGCACGGGAATGCCATGGTACGTCATTTCCCTTCTGAACAACTGTATGATTCCAGGAAGTCCAGCAGTAAGCAAGAAAAACCACGAAATTGACGAAACGTAGCGAACATCGAGATCTAGCGTGTCAATGCCCGCTTGCATAATCGTTTTGAACTTCGCAGTGAGCGGGAACGGCAGTTTCATCACAATTACAGCCCCAAAGAAGCCCATTACCCACTGCATCATAAGCGTTTGCGGAACATAGGCCAGGATCTGGTTGCGCATGCCGGAAAGCATAGCCTCAGAACTGCGCGGGTCTGCGAAATTCGGAATTGGCGAAGGTTGTGTCTCTTTAGGGTCTGCAAGGTACTCGCCGTTGCGAAACGCAGGAACCAATGCTGTTATTCTCTTATTAACGCTCTCCTCGTCTAAATTGAACGCATTCGACCGCAGAAGCTCAGCGTACCGGTAGTATGCAAACTCTTTCTGCTGTTCAAACGATGCGACTGGCGGCGCAGGCTCAAGGACTTGCGTTACCGACTGTTTGATCAGCGTGATCAAAACCATTATAACCAGCAGGGGCAGGAGCGCCCATAGTTTCAGGTCGGGATCTATATGCAGATCCGGAGTCATTTAATTAGTAGATAAAGGCAGACTGGTCTTAAGTCACCCTTGAATCCACCTTTGAATACCTTTGAATCAGCCAATATATTGTTGAACTTTAGGCTTTGACGATGTGTGTCTTTCAAAGCCGTATCATGGAGCATTATTTCACTGCGTGCCTATCTTTACGGCATTCGTTTGCATAAAAAAAGGTGGGAAAAACGATATATACCGTTCGCATTGGTGCATCAATGCATCTATATATAAGTTTAATTATTTGGATCTATAAATTCCTCATTTGGTCGTATATACTGTCAATCGTGCTTGCTAATTTCTCGTCGCTAGTAGTAATTGCCTTGACATCGTTTGTAAACAACGTCACGTCGACCTTCCTGTATTTAATCAGCATTTCAGGGTGATGATTAGCTTTGTCGGCAGAGGTTGCGACTTCTGAACAGAACTTGCCTGCATTGGTATGTGAATTCAGTTTGAACTGCTTACACAGTTTGTTGTTCTGGACCGTCCAATTACATGCAGCTAAACTAGCAAGGGCAGGCGCAGAAAGAACTTGGTATCTATTTCTTAATATCAAAGAGAAACGCATGTGACAGGGCGGGATGGGGCGGATTGATAATACCGAACCAACTGACAACAGCAGACCTGCCTTGATAATGCACTTACCTAACACTGTAGAGAACGGAAATAGTCCACAAATTAGGTCGCAATTCGTTTAAGTGCCCGCTTTCTTCGCTTCGCTTCTTATTACTTAACGACGTAGTTTTAAAGCTAATCTCATTATACTTCTGCCGTTAGGCTAGTATTTTTTTGTCTACCTATATATCTCTGCGTCTCTTTGCATACATTACACATTCCCGCATTGACGAATTAGAATAGATTTCCTCTATAACATTCGTGGTCGGTATATTCTCGTGGTTCAGATGTTTCATTCAGCATTCTGTGTCATATTATATGTCTTAATCCACGTATCACTTATTCTACGCTCTGCGTACGTTCTACGTTACAGGCCTCCGTTGCTCCTGCGCTCTATATATCCTGAAATAGACGTCGATATTTACAACCAAGCTCTGCTTTTTAATTGTACCTTTCCGCTGTATTTAGGGTCGTTTAAAAAGTGACCAGTATCATATCACATGCTATTGTGTTTTTCGGAAACCTAGATGTGACCAGATCGGATTTGCTTATAACGTTCTCCACGGACCTGGCCAGGTACGAAACCCTAGTACATTTGTTTGTGGTCAGGGGACGGTAGAAGTGTCAGAAACAAACTAGTGTTGTTGATAGACATGGCAAGGGACGTTAATTCCCTATCGGAAATTATATACGCAGAAATCAGCACAATTCCTGTACATCATCTATAATTCTATTCTCCATAATATAGAAGATAAAAAAAACGTTACGAATTTCTCCCTTTCCCCTCACCCAAACTGAGCCGCTTTGATACTGGTTGCTATGCATCATGCTAGACATGCTCAACGTATGCAAGGGTAGGTGAGTTCAATTACACATGACCAACGAACCACCTGTCAACAAAAACACAAAAACACGAAGAACACAGTTTTGAGGATGGTTCACCACAAAAGCTATGAGACAGTCAGACCTCTGGGACACATGAGTCCTAAGTTTTTTTTTTACTTCTCGTGAATATTTTTATAAAACCGATGGTTCATTCATATTCCAGGACAATTAATTATTATGCATTTTTCTATACAATCATATTATAGTTAAATATAGATTGGTATTATGCCAGAGCGAGCTGCATAATGCATGCTAATCCTGATAGTACCTTCTTTAATTCGGGATACAATGCACCTCTATTTAAACGAGATGTTACATAAGACATTCTACTAATAGATATGCTTCCCCTCTCTATCCGGTCTTCCCCAGTACCCCGTAAATTCTGTAATAGAAAGCTCGCTTAAAGGTTTCGCCTAGTTTATACTAATGCCGCCTGTCTGGCTTGAGATAAGCCAGACAGAACGCCTCTAACTATATACATAAGATATGCTGTGTTTTTAAAAAAAAATTAACTCGTCTACGTGTACCACAAAAGTGCTCGAATACTTTGAAGGGTATTGTGGTCGAAGTAATATTTCTCCCTCTCCCCACCCCCATGATTAATCACAATATGGCACGTTGAGGATTAAATTGGCGCGCCGAAAAAGTGAGAAGGTGTGCGTTATGCATGATTGTTTAACCCTACTGCAAATCAGCGAACGGGAAAGTCTGTTGTGTCACGTGCTGCTCTACCAGGGCATCGGGTACTTTGCAGTGTGCTAATTATACTTTCCTTCGCAATGGACGACAATTATAAGGTACTGTACATTAGCGGTGTAGACAACTCAATGGAGGGACTGCTGTGGCAGGCGTTCAGTCCGTGGGAGGATTCAATTGCTTCTATCCGAATTGTGGCCGACTCAGACAACCAGGCGCAGCCAGGACATGCATATGTGAACTTCAATGAGCACGCACCTGCGGCTGAGGCTCTTCAGCAAGTTCAGCCGTTGTTTATGAGGACAGTCTACTGTCATATTTACCCTTTTTTCGGCAAAGACTCTCCAAAGAACGCAATTGGCGAGTCTCAAGAGCGTACTGGTGTGTTTATAAAGAATCTCGACTCGTCTGTACGAATCCAGCAGCTCTATAATCTGTTCAAACCGTTCGGAAATCTAGTTGGTTGTAAAATTGCTACTGATCAGTATGGTATTACGCGGAATTTCGCCTATGTTAGATATACTAGCTCAGACGCGGCCGACCGCGCCGTCCAAGAGATGAACAACTATCCAGTTGGCAAACGGAATATTATAGCGACGTATATTCTGCCTAAATCCAAGCGCGGGTTAAAGCTTTTCGTTCGTTTCGACAACATGCCCGAGAAGTGGCCCAGCCAGAAGGATCTCGAAAAGGTCTTTTCGAGGTACGAGTCGTTTGAGTCGGTTTTGTGTCCGTCAGGGACCAATTCGCCTAGCCGGAGCTTTGCGTTTGTGATGATGGGAAACATCGAGGACGCTGAGCGCGCAATCTCCGAGATTACCCAGGTCAATGGCTGTAGAGTGTTTGTAAGTCATGCCACCAAAACGCATGAGGAAAAGCCTCCGGTTGAGCCAACTAATTTGTTTATCCGCAATTTATCCGACCATGTCAATGAGAACGATCTCGTGCAGGAGTTCGGGAAGTTCGGTCCGGTCACTAGCGTTAAACTGATGCTGGACTCTTCGGGCCGCTCTCGCAATTTCGGGTTTGTTAGGTTCAGTTCGCCTCAGGATGCCGGGAATGCTCGCATGACTCTTGACGGGGCTGAGCGCTGGGGAAACCGGCTTCTGGTGATGCCTGCGAAACACAAAAGGCGATACAACCATCATCAACAAGAGCAACCGATGTATTCCCAAGACGGGCCTTCTCTATCACCAATGCAGGCACACCCCCCTCATATGTACACCGGTCAGATGCAGCAGAATGGGTACTATTACCAGCACGACTACATGTACCCCATCCCGGAAACGCAGGTATTGGGCGAGATGTTGCATCCGTATGTCCTTTACCATGAACTAGTCAACACAGACGCGACAACAGCCAGCATGGTCACAGGAATCCTTTTGCAGAAGGACCCTGTGCAGATAATGCAGTGGTTGTATGATCCCTGTGCGCTGGACCATGTGATTCGCAAAGCTCATTTGGCATACATGCAGATGAAGAGGGTAAACGCTGCAAACGCGGCGAAGGCCACAAACGCTGCAAAGGCCACAAATGCTGCAAAAGCTACAAATGCTGCAAAGCGCTAATCGCTAATCGCGGTATTCAAAAGGAAGAAATACAATACGGTTTACAAGATTTAAAAAAAAAATTAAGAAAAAAAAGAAAAACACGAAAAACCGAAATTCGCAAAGTCCACGCCCCTTCTCTTTTATTTACCTGTATTCTGTTGTGGTTTAGATTTTTTCGCACATCAGTCGTACAGAACTCTCACGCATTGTGGCTTCACGCATGAAACGAGGGGGGGTGCGGTTATTAAGCGAATTCGACCGAGGAGGCGGCAACTGCATGACACGCTAGCGAAGTCGAACGTGTTAAGGTCGAATTTTTTTGTTTTTAACAAGCGGCACCACACCTAACCTATGCAAACTCAGAGCTTCGGAGACGAAGTTGTTGACTTAAAAAAAACATATTACTTTTTTTTACTGAGGTTTGCTTTTAATGTTTCTTCTTTCATCTCTATTCATATATAGTGCTAATTCTCTTTCCGTGCTTTTATCGACTGCTCGAGTTTCTCGAACTCTTGTTTGGAAACGCGCTCCTCTTCGTCCATGACTTGCTCGGTGCCTGTAACTTCCTCGACATAGTGTTTAAGCATGGCCTCAATACCGTTTTTCAAAGTCATGCTGCTGGAGTCGCAAGAACGGCAGGCTCCCTGTAACTTCAGTTTAACAATCCCGTTTTCAAAGCCCTTGAACTGGATATCGCCGCCATCTTCCTGGATGGCTGGTCTGATCCGCGTTTCAATGAGTTCCTTGATCATGCTCACGGCCTCGCTGTCGTTTTCGTCGTAAGCAGTGTCGGACGCCGATCTCGTTTCTGTGTTTATAATCGGCTGCCCGCTAGTGAGATGCTCGCTGATCAAGGAGTGGATATCGGGTTTCAATTGGGCCCAATTGAGTTCCGCCTCCTTCTCCACAGTCACAAAGTCAGGTCCAAGAAGAATGCCTCTTACACCAGGAACTTTAAACAGTTTCTGGGCCAAAGGACTGATAACAGCGTCTTTTTCCGTCAGCATTTCAATAGTCTGGGAGTTAGGGCCTAGTAACTGCTGCGAGGGCAGAAACTTCAGGGCATCTTCGTTTGGTGTAGAAGCAGTTTGTATATAGATACTACGAACGTATCGCAGCCTGTTTAGGTTGCGGAAAGAGAGGGATCTAGTGAACGCGCGCAACATTCTATTTTTCAGGTCGCCACTACTTACGCTTACTCACACTACACATACACATCCTGTTAAATAGTCATATACCCATACCAGCGTTCTCATTTTTTGTACCTTTAGTTTTTCATCTAATTCATTTACTAAAACCCTTGAAGTTGGCTTCTTTCATCGCTTCTTGTTAGAAAAAGCTAACCTTCCATTTCGTGCACATGCAGTATGCACATCCTCACCAATGAGACATAGCGCATACACTGCATAACTAGGCACCGGTTATTAACCCAATCACATGCTGCTACGCGTTTTACGAAATTTGTACACAACGACCACAAAGTTATTAGTCCAATAATTACACACACGCATTACACACGCATCACATTCATGACTGATTATTGATCTTGATCTATTCATACTGCTATATCCATACGCTATATTCATACTGCTATATTCATACTGCTATATTCATACTGCTATATTCATACGGACACATTGATTCTTCTATATTGATGCTGGATACTATGCAATTTAAAATAGCGTGACGTAGTATCTATGATTTCTCATAATATACAGTGCGTATAGAAAATGTATAAGCAACAGAGGTTAGTTAGGTGGTAATGCGCTCTTCTAAAAGTGGATCCGTACGCTATTTTGATGTTCATGCAAGTGCGTAATGCAACGGGGCTCCGTTCTTTCCCACCCTACCTTTTCCTCATTTTCCTCTTCCCATAATCGAGCGGGGAACGGGAAAAAAAACCATTTATAAATAAAAATAGGAAGACGGGAAGAATCTAAGAACACCCGTTCATCAAAGTGTTTTTCGGCCAGGTGTACCCTGCCTGTTCCCAGGATGTCGCGTTTGCATTTCTGTACGCCTTAGGGTGCTTGGAGATATAGTCAGCAGTGGGATAGTCGTCCGGGTCGCATGTGATGCTCTCGTTTCCAGGGGGCTGGTAGATACGGACGTAGTCGATCTCTAACAAGGCCGGGAACCGCAAGTCGATCCAGTCGATATAGGTCCACGAGGTCGAGAGACCCAAGTTCATGACAATGCTCATGGGCTCCTTCGAGATATCGCGCCATCCGATGTTGCCGTTAGGCGTTAACGCAGCCGAGTACATCGTGTACACAGGGTCGGCGCCAATGTACCACGAGATGTAGCCGTCGTCTCTGGAGTGCACGTATTCCATACCGTACCGCTGGAACGAGCGCTCGTCTGACTGCTGGTACCATTCCGGGTTCAAGTACGTTGCCGCACTGACGGCCTGCTGGATAGGACCACCTGTCCACGCGTTCATTTGCGTGATGGAGTGGTTATAAATCTCGATGAAGTCGTAGTCGACCATCCACCAAATATCCATAGGCGCGATCTGCAGCGACTGCGAGGCTGTACCACAGGCTGCGAACCCAGAAGGCGTACTCACAGTGCCTTCGATAATATCGATCTCTGGCGCGCCTCTTCCGGTGCCGAAACCAGGGTGCTCGCTCGAGTCCTCTTTGCATGTGCACGCAGTGAGTCTCTGGCCAGGGAGGTACGACAAACCGTCGACTGTAGACTGGTTAGGCGTGATTCCCGAGTCGCACTCATTATAACTGTACGGCCACACACCGTCGGTAGTGGCGAGGTAGCCCGGACGAGCCAGGTTGCCCAGCGTCCACAGACCCGGCCAGAAACCGGGCGTCGTGCCGTTTCCGGGAAGCCGAGCACCGATCTCGATATACCCCTGCGTGAAACAGATCTTGTTCCAGCTCTGGAGCATGCCTGATCTATAGAAAAGATCGTGGTTGTAGTACGAGTCCATTCGGATCTTCAGAACACCGTCTTCCGTATACACGGCATCTGGTGAGTACCACTCCAAATCAGTAGTGGCGTCGTAATGCAGATCAGCCGCTTCCCAAGCGACATCGTCGCCAGGGTAGAAAGTGCGGCCGTCGACATTGAACTCGTCGCTGAAGACAAGGTCCCAAGTCTCGCCAGTGACGCTTGTATGCGTCCGCGCGTCTTCCGGAGTGTCGTCGTCGACAAGACTCGATTGGTACCGCAGCGCCGAAAGGACGTTGTATTTGTACGGCGAGAGCTGCACGCCGTCGCTCGGGGCTTTGACGGAGGTGCTCGGGCCGGTGAAGTCGAGGACGGGGAGAATAATGAAAACGGCAATAAACCCGCCAAGGAGAAGAATAAACGCAATCAAGCATCCCCACCCGCGCCGGTCGAGGTTATGGCATCTCCGCGCCTCGGCGGCGTCGGCTATTGGGTCCGGGTTATGCAAATAGTCGTCGGCTTCTTTCTCGTCCATATGCAGAGGAAAGTCGCGCGCGGGGTACCCTCCGAACGGCGACGAGTCGGCGTTCGTCAAAAACGGGTCGTTCTCGTCCACGATGCTGCTGCTCATGCTCGTGTGCTCGCTCTTGCCGCTGTAGCTGGTTCCGCCGTTCGAGTACCGCGAAAAGCTCGTGTTGGACGCGTCTGTGGGCATAAGACTTTTGCGAATAGGGTACCGGTCCAGATCCGATCCGCTGAACATACCAGGCGCGATCATAGGATCGCTGAAGGTCTGGCTGTCGGTGCGACCAGAAACTGGCGCGGTTCCGCTGCTGTTCGTGTCGGTTATCGACGAGCTGCTGTCGTTGTTTGTATCAGTGAACGGGTTGATCGGCGAGTGCATGACACTGTCGCCGCCACCGCCTTGGTCGCCAGAAAGAGCTTCGTATTCGGTGCTCCCACCTGTAAGGTTCTTCATATTTTGTGTGGTTATTAGTTTTTCCTGGATTTACCGGTTAAGTTTAGCTTAGTGAACTCGGCTAGTTGGGGGGGTCCTGCTCCGACTTAGTGAATTTGGTAAGTATGGTCTGGTCTAGTGCGATATTTTATTTCCTCGCACTTGATCAATTCTTAGAGTATTTTGGGGATCTAGGTTTCCAGTAGGTTAGGAACTAGTTCGGCTCGCGCTTGTTTGAGGTAGCCTTTTTAAAAAATTCAGCTTTGTTCCTGCTAGAAATGGGGTTCTGCTCTGCGAGGTCTAAACGCTGTATACAGAAAATGCAGAAATGGGGCGTTAAAACGGTTCAATACTACGCCTGGTGCCTTGAGATGTGAATTAGCACGAGTTGAGCAATGATGATGCTGTTACTTAGAGCGGCCTGGTCTTCAAAATTGCCTAGAGGGTTGGTTTTGGACGGCGTAAATCCGGTTTCTCCCTTTTGTCGAATCAATAAAACGAATTATATAATCACACAATTCACTACGCGTTTTGGATTATTAATTAGTGGTTAAGGATGCAGGTCAGTAAGCTGAAAAAAAGGCTAAGCCAAGCTCTGAAGCCGGGAAGTAAAAGGGGGAAGGGGGCCGGGGGTGGACATGTGCTGAGGACGTAGGTGCGCACACTATCAACTAATTATACAGCTTCTTTAATTTACGCTCAACCTTAATTTTTTTCCTTAATACATAACAAACTATTTTTTCGGCTTTTGGCTATGAATTCAGCGTGCCTTCAGTCCTATAGTCGCTATTTACTCTGCCTCTGCTCGGAGTTAAGATTACCGCTTGTTTACTACGCGTTTACTACGCGTTTACGGCATATTCACTATATGTTTACAATTACCGTTTACTACATACGTCTGCCTCGCACGCCCATCTGCTTTAAACATCTGCTTTGCAAAGCAGATCTCTATTATGGTATCACATGTTCAGTGCCGATCCAGTGCACATTCACCACATCTAGGAACTGCTCAGTACTGGCCAGGACTTGTATTATAAATATCATATCTACGCCCTGCTATCTGTTATCTACAAACATGCGTATATACCTCTAATAGATCATGCTGTCTTTGAAATTATAATCATGCTCTATATTCTATCGATCTACTTATAGTATCACTTCCTATATGCGTATATATAGCTCACACTATTTAAATTATTATGACCGCAGCAAAGCGTGCTCGGGGCCATGAAGTTAGGTTATGCATTTAAGTATCATCGCCGCTCAAAGACTTCATTTCACCTGCTGTCGGTCTAAATCTCAGAAAACTCTATACACTACTGCCAGATCCTCCTGGGTGTACAGCCTATATTACTCCAGATCCACTGCGCGAAGATCTGAGCAATCGGCTGCTGCTTCCTTAGTTCTATAATGGGCGTTTTATTTATACATCTCCTGAACGGGTAAACGAGATTTCCGATTTATAAAATACAGCTTTTACTTGTTTTTTTTTATTCTATTGCATACATCGTATTGTTTCTAAAGATTGATTTTACTAGTCTGCAAGTTATGCGAAGTTTCAAAATGGCGATATTAGCTGGCGGTAATAATCGAATCCGTACATCCGCACATCCGTAACTTCTCGAAACGATTATGCGGACCACGCAATCGTGCGAAGGTCGGGTGTGTGTATGTAAGTTCGCTCGATAGTGTTTCATGGAGGAAAAAAAAGAGATACTTCAAAATGCTTTAACAACTCTTTTTTGAGATTTCATAGCGACTATTAGCTCCTACATAATGTATATTCTAGAATTCGGGTGCGCCATTTGTTTAGGCTAAATGCGTATACACATTTCACTTCGTCGCCTAATAACAGTTAAACCCTGTTTTACCCGTGTACGCTTTTGGATCGTGGTCTATATTTACAATTGTAGTAATGAGTCACCTGAGAGACGGAGTAAACCTAGAAAACTCAATTAAACAAAGGGGAAGGGTTAAAGTACATAGAAGTACGTAAGGACATATGCATTGCCAGAGTGGATATTACACTATCTCCTCATTAGTCCCCTCGGGAAATCAATTCGCTTCAATAATTGCGCGAACAAGTCTGACCGGGGTCAGGTTTATGTGTTCCTGATTCAGTACTACATACAAAAACGCCCCGGTTCCGTATAATACGCATATCATTTATAAATAATTCATATAAGGCTCAGATTTAGCAAGCAATGATTGTAGCCTGAAATAGCATATCCCCAATCTAATAATATCGACCAGTTGGGCGCTTTTCGTTATTGTCCCTTTGTAGGTACGATCCCTCGATTAAAAATGTGTTATAATTAAGAATATGCATTCTGCAGGTAGGTTCGTTTATTCTTGCTTATGTCAAAAAAGAGATGTGATCGGACGGGCAAAAGGTGTGTCATCTTCAGTTCTATTTTTGTACTGCATATACCGCAAAACGGCCGCTTAATCCCATGACTGCTCCACACATAGACTGATTAAAAAGGCGCTAATTATCCTGTACCTTAGTTTTCTAGAAGTCCTGTAATTATAGAAGGGTGTAAATGTCTATTGAGGTAATATCTGGTATGTGCTGTACGGGGCCATGCAAAGTTTCACTATATTCGATCGGAACGCAACTAGAACTTGCGGCATGTGTCGTTTACCCTGCCTACGTTGGCAAGTATGCATAGGGTAGGAAACCAATATAACTAATACATGACATGTTGTTCTTAATTTGTTGAACCTCTGCAGCAGTATCTTGTATACAGAGTGTGATTCTTAGTAATAGTGTGCGATGAGATTAGCCTAGGGTGTAGGGTAAGATCATTCAAGCTATACTTAGACTGAAACGGGATGTAAGTCCAAATGTATATTATTCCAATTGATTATTTAGGTTGTTTCACCATCCTATTTATACTTGAGTATCCAGTG
>JAJLWC010000035.1:0-101463 GCA_030674195.1 Starmerella stellata | reverse complement strand
AAGATCATTCAAGCTATACTTAGACTGAAACGGGATGTAAGTCCAAATGTATATTATTCCAATTGATTATTTAGGTTGTTTCACCATCCTATTTATACTTGAGTATCCAGTGGATGCGTATACCGGATAGAGAATGTAGTCCAGCCACTTGTCCTATCACGTGCTATTGCGGTGACGTACGTGGCTCTCAACAGATAATGACATGTACGTAACCATTAGATGCATATGCATGTAATTGATGCATTTAGTTGCTGTATCTATTTCTAAAATCTGGTATGACTGGCCGACTAAAATAGTGCATAACTAAAAGAGCGCTTGCCACCACCCCTGTCTGGCGCTATGCGTGGCTCGTACCTACCTCTCATTACTTACAAACATGCACACTTGACGTGTACACGCACCTTAGACACATTAGACAAAACACGCTAAACACACGCATTGATTACGCATCAGCCTGCAGGCTGCGCGTACATTGAGCTGCATACATGAACAAATACATTAGGCATTACTGCAAACACATATGAACATGAACAGCCGTATGCAGCCGTATGCAAGGTAAAGGAACCAACCTAATCGAAACAAGCGTCTACAAATAGTATAACCAATACGAAGAACATAAATAGCATAAGGAAAAAGAGAGCGAGCAACATTGGCTTAAACCAGCCCACGCCCCAGCACGCATTCTGACACAGACGGAGACTGATTTAGACACATTGGAGTTGCCCCTCCCCTGAGAAACACGTTGCCAAAAGAATGTCGAGACAATTGGGACAGAGGCGATCCCAAACCATGCAGAATCTGGCTGCGATTTTCTGCTCGACCTTCAAATGAATAAATCACTCTTCTTCTTTTGTGTTCTTATTTCTAAAATAATTATAATCTCTGCACCGAAAATAAATACAGTATATGCAACACCATGCAAAACGCTAGTGATTCTCACCGTAAAGGGTTATAGACGCAAGGATGATGACATATTAATGACGTCACGCGGTTCTGATAATTTAGTGGGGACAAAACCCTACACCACGTTGGAGTTAAGGTCCTAAGCTCATACTCTCTCCACTCCCTTTGCACTAGTGCTAGTCTTTTTGCGCCGGTCTCTTAAACCACCCGTTCATCTAACCTCCGCCTTACCGAGCTAGATTATAACCACTCTTTGTCCACCTTCAAGCAAGCAGACACATTTCGATGTCGCCCTCCCCCGAGCCCGAAGAGTCTCGCCGCATTGTCGAAAACGAGCTGAAGCGGCAGAACGCCCAGCTCCAGAGCTGTATCGACCATCTCATGCAGCAAAACAAACAGATTGCAGAGAAGGAGAAACAGCAGCAGCATCAGGAACAAGGTATCTACCACCCGCCCGGTGTCGGCTCTCATCTCACGCCCTCGCAGTACAGCAGCGGCTACGGCAACCACAACTTAAACAACCACAGCACTCACTCGAACCACGCCAATTTCAACAGCATCAACAGCGGCAGCGGCATTGGCAGCAACAATAACAGCAACAACAACCACAGCAACCATAACCGGTTAGGAAGCTCGACTCACAGCAACTCCCACAGTCGGTCGAACTCACATTCCGGCCATTCGCACCAGCTGTCTAAAAGTCATTCCAGGCGGCACAGTCTGGCCGTCAGCGAAGCCCGCCGGGCCGCTCATCAACGCTCAAACACGCCGCAGAACGTTAACGAGTTCATGCTCAGTTCTAATTCCCCCTCTCGGACAGGATCCTCGCCTAACTCCTCTGGCCTTACTGCCCCGGGCGTGAACTCTGCTGGTCTTAATACTAACCCAAAAGAAGAGCCTTCGTACGCAGCGATGATCGGCGGCGATCCCGGCCCGATAGCCGATCTTAGTCTCAACGCCAATGCCAACACCGTCCACGACTCGTTCAATTCAAACAACAGCTCTAACCCGGGATCCAGCGGCGGTTTCGGTGCTAACAACAACGCCACTAGTGCCGGTGGAGACCACCACCTGGGAACAGTGCCCGTTATCCAGTACAGCAACTACAGCACTCCTCACAGTCCTTCGTACCATGCCGACGCCAACCCCGAATTCAAATTCCCGCCTTCTCCACAGCGTAAAGGCCACGGCCGGTCGCACAGCCTTTCGTCGACCCACTCGTCTCATCGGCGTACTGGGTCCTGGCGCGATGCTAATTCCGGTTTCTACAGCAATAACTTCAACAACAACAACAACTTCAGTAACGGAAACAACGGTGGAAATGGCAATAATGGCAGCAATGGTGGAAATGGTAACAACAACCAGTTGAACCCGAGCTTTTTAGGCCACAGATCGCGCCATTCAGACGCTAGCGACTACGGCCGGTCGCAGTCTAATACCCGTCGCCTCCTTTTCGTGCCGTACCTCTCACAGGCGCAGATTCCTGAGATGGTCGCTTCCGGTCTGCTTGTGACCGGTGTTCTGCGTGTTGACAGGAAGAACCGTAGTCATGCGTACGTCTCGACGCCGGCATTAGATGCCGACGTGTTTATTGAAGGCAGCCGCGATAGGAACCGCGCTTTAGACGGCGATACTGTCGCTGTCGAGCTCCTGGATGTCGATGACGTCTGGGCGCAGCGCCAGGAAAAAGAAGAACGCAAACGACTCAGAGACGGCGAGTTCGATCCCACTAGAGAAGAACCGATTCTCGATCCTAGTCATGGCACGCTCGTATTCAGGCCTAACCAGAAACGGGCTCACGATACCGAGATCGAAGGCCAGCAGCTGTTCTTGAGCGACGAGGTCGTTATTAAAGAGGACAAACCGCTATACTCGGGACATATTGTCGCAGTTCTCGAACGGCCTCAAGGCCAGTGTTTCACAGGAACTCTTGGTGTTCTCAGACCGTCGAGCCAAGCTTCTAAAGACAGGCAGCACCAGCGGCAGATGTCGACTCCTGGGTTCCAGAACCTCACGCCTTCTTCTAAACCGAGTCACAGCAACAACCACAGCATCAACAATCTCAACAATGGCAACAATGGCAATGGCAACAATAGTGGCGATGACCGCCCGAAAATCGTGTGGTTTAGACCTACTGACAAGCATATACCCCTGATCGCTATTCCTACTGAGCAAGCGCCTAACGAGTTATTCGCAAACCCTGCCGAGTACGCTAACCAGATCTATATTGCGCAGATCAAGCGCTGGCCTATTACCTCTCTCCACCCGTTCGGATTCCTGGGACAGAATCTGGGCCCCTGCGACAGTCCTGAAGTCGTTGAGCGCGCTGTTTCGCACGACGCGAACTTCTGGAGTTTAGAGTTCACTGCCCCGGCTCTTTCTGAACTCGATCTCGTGAGCGCGCATTTAGAAGCGCGTGCTGCGACTTTGCCGATAGTGAGCGACGAGGTCTTGATTCTCAATGACGATCTGGCAATCAGTTTCCGTGGCGACGAGTCTAAAATCGCAGTGCACATTCTCGACATCGTTCCTAGCATCCAGCCGAACTCGGCTCTGGACAGAGAACTGCGCGACCGGTCCGTCAGTGTGTACTCCGAAAACATCACGTTCCCCCTGTTCCATAGATTCGAAGAGCCCGAGGCTGGGCTCCAGTTCGAAGTGGGCAAGCTGTCGCCCGTGCTGACTGTCGAGATCTCGCTTGATGGAAGCCCTGCTAAGATCCGCAATGAAGGCGTTAAACCCGTTCTTAAAGACGATAAAGAGAAGGTCATGAAGTACTTGAACGCTGCTAACACGTTCCGCAAAATGCGCGGGTTCGAGCCTTTGAGCTCTACCTCGAACGCCATGAACCTCGATTTGTTTTTGGACATTAACAAGATCTCGCTGGATTCGATCACTAACCCGGACCTCACCCTACTTATCACTAGAGAAATTGAGCATGCGGTCAACATGGCGGTAGCTGCAGAGCTGCTGAAATGCCCAACAGTTGGTTTAGACACGATTGTTAGGCAGCAAGAAGTACCCGTGCCTTCGAAATTCGACCATTTCACGAGCTACCTCCGCACGAACGAGATCAAAGTCGACACTACAAATGCGGCCACGTTCACGAAATCTATTTGTAAATCCCGGTCTAAGGATCTCAGCGGCGCCGTCATGATCTCGCTGTTCAAGATCCTGTCTCAGCAGAAATTCACTACCGTCTCAGGAACTAACCCCGGAATCGGGCACTACTGGTTCAATGTTGGTGCCTATACGAACGTCACTCGTCCTTTACAGCGGTACACCGACCATATCGCCGCCAGACAGGTGCATGCTATTCTGCAGACACTTGAAGTTCCTCCCCCGCTGAACTACAGCGACTGCTTCGAGCTCAGTTTCCGCCATGAGTGCGCCGTGAAGCTGCAGATGCAGGCTCTGCATTTGCACATCGCGCGCAGTTTAGTAGAAGAGGGGTTCAAGACATGTATCGGGCAGGTCGTCAACGTCCAGGAGTCCTCGTTCGACGTTGTCGTCTCCTCTTTGTGTTTAGAGAAACGCGTCTACTGCGACCAGCTCAACATCGATTTCTGCCAGTTCAATGCTGAGACCAACGAACTCGACTTGAAATGGGAGCCCGACGCTGACCAGCCCGATGAACTGAAAGAGGCTACTTCCAAGACCGAGCTTATTTTGAAGGATGGGAACATACAAACCATTAAGCCTTTCACGAACGTCGTAGTCCAGGTGCATGCCGCCTGCGAGGGTATCATTCGACCAATCATCTCCATCATCGCTGTCAACCCATATCATGTCTGAACTTTCTAACTTAGTTCATATATTTAATCTACTTAATTAATCATACCAGTGCACAGCCATCTCATGCTATTTCACGCTATTCCATGCTATTTCACGCTACCACCTATTCTCAATCTGTACACTTTACAAACCCCACAATTTATTCCTCCATGTCAGCTGGCCTGGCCAATGGTGATTCAAATTTCATACTGATGCATGAGATCATTCTCTTGCCCTTCCCCGCTACGTCAGGCAATGCAGCACGCTTGCAGTGTACATAATGAACACGTGACAGGGTACGGGACGAGCGCGGTCATTGGTGCATGTCGCAGATCACCAAAGCTCAGGCTCCGTTGGATCAACGCAGGGTCCCGGGGCTGAGGCCGGGGCAACACGAGGCACGGAAAAGGCAGTAGATCTAGTAAATTTTAACAGATTAATTTTATAAACATATGCTTAATTCAATTCTTTTTTTCAGTACAGTTGGAAATTATCCAACACTGTAACTTGAGGCCCAGAACCCAGAACCCAGAACCCAGAACCCGCATCTCCCCTAATCCTCCCACTCCTTAAGCATTCGAAATTCATGCCATAACCGATTAATACACTGTGGAAAACCGGTGCATCCATCTGATTGGTCAATTACATAAACCGATTATATAATAGGACCTCATACTGCTTTCGCTGCCTTACCTCAAGAACTCTTCTGTTAACAACGCGCAGTTACGATGTTCAAGTCTGTGTTTTCCGGCCTGCAGCGGTCGCCGCAGTTCTACAAAAGAACTTTTGCAGCTGCAGCCAAAGCAGAAGGAAGTATTAAAGCTGTAATTGGTGCCGTCGTGGATGTACAGTTCCCCCAAGGCAAGTTGCCCGCCATTCTCAACGCTCTCGAGCTCAAACGCACTACTGGCGAGAAGCTCGTCCTCGAGGTCGCCCAGCATCTCGGTGAGAACACCGTTCGTGCAATCGCTATGGACGCGACCAGTGGTCTCGTTCGTGGCCAGGTCGTTAGCGACACCGGTGCCCCTATCATGGTCCCCGTAGGTCCTGCTACCCTTGGTCGTATTCTTAACGTCACTGGTGACCCCGTCGACGAGCGCGGTCCCGTTAAGACCGATCTGAGACGCCCTATCCACGCCGATCCCCCCTCTTTCGCCGATCAGAGCACCTCCGCAGAGGTCCTCGCAACCGGTATCAAGGTTGTCGATCTGCTTGCCCCCTACGCCAAGGGTGGTAAGATCGGATTGTTCGGTGGTGCTGGTGTCGGTAAGACTGTCTTCATTCAGGAGCTTATCAACAACATCGCCAAGGCCCACGGTGGTTACTCCGTGTTTGCCGGTGTCGGTGAGCGTACCCGTGAGGGTAACGATCTCTACAAGGAGATGATCGAGTCCGGTGTTATCAAGCTCGAGGGCGAGTCTAAAGTCGCTCTCGTGTTCGGCCAGATGAACGAGCCCCCTGGAGCCCGTGCCCGTGTCGCTTTGACCGGTCTTACCGTCGCTGAGTACTTCCGTGACGAGGAGGGCAAGGATGTCTTGCTTTTCGTTGACAACATTTTCCGTTTCACCCAGGCCGGTTCTGAGGTCAGTGCCCTGCTCGGACGTATCCCGTCCGCTGTCGGTTACCAGCCCACGCTTGCCACTGATATGGGTGCTTTGCAGGAGCGTATCACCACCACCAAGAAGGGTTCCGTCACCTCTGTGCAGGCCGTCTACGTGCCCGCTGATGATTTGACCGATCCCGCCCCCGCTACCACTTTCGCGCATCTCGATGCCACGACTGTGCTTTCGCGTGCCATTTCTGAGCTTGGTATCTACCCCGCTGTCGATCCTTTGGACTCTAAGTCCCGTCTGCTTGACGCCTCTATTGTCGGTCAGGAGCACTACGACATTGCTTCTTCCGTTCAGGAGACTCTCCAGGCTTACAAATCGTTGCAGGATATCATTGCCATTTTGGGTATGGACGAGTTGAGTGAGACCGATAAGTTGACGGTCGAGCGTGCCCGTAAGATCCAGAGATTCCTTTCCCAGCCGTTCGCGGTTGCCGAGGTCTTCACTGGTATCGAGGGTCGTTTGGTCGCTCTTAAGGAGACCATTCGTTCGTTCAAGGAGATCCTTGAGGGTAAGCACGACGCTCTTCCTGAGAATGCTTTCTACATGGTCGGCGACATTGACGAAGTCAAGTCCAAGGCCGACAAGATCGCCGCGGAGACTAGCTAGTCTGGTAAGTAATGTATAGAATAAACGTTATCCGTTAGCAAAGTATGAACTTATAGACCATCATGATGCTTTTGCATACCTACCTTACTACGCATACCATATCATACAGATTATAATCACCTTACAACACACGCACACCTTACACCATACGTACCATACGCACCTTACAACACATACCATGGTACCATGAATGCCGTACCTTAACATGCAATGAACCATATAGTCCTGCGATGAACAGGTAAAGTGCCATTAAGTACCACGCAAAGAGAAAATACGCATTTAATAGCAGCCTTGTATTACTATGCATTACATCAAGTTCACGAAAACGATATCGCCATCAAAGTGTGCTGGCTACTGTAGCCCACAAGTTTAAACCCCTGCCCTGGTACACTAGTAGTGGATCCAGCAACATGCATTATTTAACGAGGCCCAGAATAAATTCACTGCATACTGCAGCATACTGCATTTAATTACGTCTACTGCATACATCCTGATAACGAAGCGATTCAAAACTATACATCGACCTTTTTAGAAACGAAATCCCACATCGACTTCAGCAAACCGTTTGGTACTGTGAACAAGTCGACGTGGAACTCTCCTGCGTCGATGTCGTTCTTAATATACATATCCGGCGTCTTGTTATCGCTGATCATTTGAACAACTGAGAGCACGTCCTGCTCGCCGAGCTGTTCGAGTCCGTGGCTGAGTTTCTCGAGGTCCACAGTTCCCTTGATCGTTACCTTCGGTTTCTTGACCTTATTTGTGGCCGGCGGTGCTTCGCTGGCCCGTTTCTCGCCAGAGACCGGCGCGGCCTGCTCCTGCTTGACGTCTGCGACAGGTCCGCTCTCTGCGAGCTTCTCCATGAGCTCCGGCTTGTTTGTAGGGAAGCTGACGCTCACGTCTGTCCAGCTCTCGGGCTCCTTGAAATGCAGGTCGTAGCTAACGGTGTGTTCGCCGCCGTTATTGGCGATTTTGAACGTGATCTTCATTTCGAACTCGCCCCAGCCCTTCTCGACGATCTCAAACGGCGGTTTTGTGAGCGCGCGTCTGGGGTTGGCGAAGGTTTCATGCAGTTGGTATGTGACTTTGTCAAAACAGGTGGCAGGATACAGCTTTCCGTCGGCACCTACTAGGTTGACAGAAATGCGCCATTCCCTCATGGGAAAAATGCCGTCTATCCTAGGCTCGTCTTCTAGGACTTTCTGTTTAGTGGTTATCCGCACAGTTCGTTGTATCTTGTCAACCATTGCAAGAAATATGATTCCTCTGCTGAACCAAGTGCCAGAACCTCGCCAGCCGGTTCTGATTACTGATTGAGTTGGGCTAGGGCGTGTACGTGATACAGTTAGAGCGTGTACCACTGGTACTCCATGCCACTAATAACCAACTCCTCGAACCAATTCCATAAACGAATTCTCGAACAATTTCTCAAACAATTCCTTGAAATTCTCAAATTAATTCTCGTTGATTCTAATTATCCATATATCCTGATTGCATTCCAATTACATACAGTCGTCCCAATTATTCCTGGATACATATGGCTCCTACTGCATACATGGCACCCCGGCATTATTAACCAGTACATGCACGCTACTTGAACATTACATGCGCTAAATACATGCACGCTACTTGAACATTACATGCGCTGAATACATGCGCTACATGCGCTACATGCACACGCAGATCACTTCAATTCGTTGACATTATTGGTATTTACAATCTATTTCACTTGGTTTTAATTGCGGTTTATTGCCGTTTATTTAGGCTGAGTCACAACCGTGTGGATGCTTTCAGCAATGTAGTTCACATTGTGGGTGTTAACACCGGCAACCGAAACACGGCTGTTGGGAAGAAGGTAGACGTGGAACTCGTCAACCAAACGGCGGCACTGGTCCTCAGGAAGGCCGATGAACGAGAACATCCCGATCTGCTCAGTGATGTGTTTCCAAGTACCAGGAGTCTTCAGCTCTTCGAGTCTAGAGCGCAGAGCATGGCGCATCTCGATGATACGGTCAGCCATGAACTTGACTTCGGACTTCCACTGCTCGTAGAGTTCCGGGGTCGTCAGAATACGGTGAGCGACACGCGCGCCGAAAGCAGGCGTCGTGCTGACCTCGCCTCGAGTCTGGTAAGCGACCTGGCTAGTGATTTTTTGGGCGACTTCAGGAGACGCGTCATGGAGACAGACGTGCAGCGCGCCGCAACGCTCGCCGTACAAACCCATGTTCTTAGAGAAACTCTGGCACACGAGCAGATCGACCTTTTGCTGGACGAAGTACCTGATAGCCCAGGCATCGCGGTCGATGTCGCCAGAGGCGAAACCCTGGTACGCGCAGTCGAAGAACGCGAAGAGTTTCTTCTCTTTAATGACCTCGCAAATGACCTTCCATTGGTCGCGAGTGGGGTCCATTCCCGTGGGGTTGTGCGCGCACGCGTGGAGGACGATGATGTCGCCCTTTTTAGTGTCGTTCTTCAGGCAGTTAATAAGCCCGTCGAAATCGATCTGGCGCTTTTCGGCGTCCCAGTAGGGGTACTTGTTGACCTGGAATCCGGCGGTCTGGAAGACCTGGTAATGGTTGCCCCAGGTGGGGTTCGGGACCCACATGACGCTGTCTTTGACGCCGAAGGGGGGGTAGTGACGGAGAAGAAGCGCGCCCATATGGTTAGCACCAGTTCCACTCAGCGTCTGACAGCTGCCGATCTTCGAGATATCAGCGTCCTCGCCGAAGACGAGTCTAGCGCCGGCGTCGTAGAAGTCTTTTAATCCAGCGAGGGGGGAGTACTCGTGGTTCATTTTAGGGTCGTCGGCAAGGATTTTCTCGACTTTGCGCACGACAGGAAGAACCCAGGGCTTGCCGTCGTTGTCGCGGTAGGCGCCAATGCCGAGATCGGCTTTCTTGGGACAGGGGTCCTCACGGCATTTAGCAGCGAGGGCGAAAATGGGATCGGGGGCAGCACCAGCGACGTTCAATGTGCTCATTTTTTACTAATTACTGTTTAAAGGTGTCTTTAGAGTGTCTTTAAAGTGGTTTTAGAGTAGATGATGTTCCCAACAATATTAGGTGTTGGTGCTCAGGTGCTCAAGTGCTTGGGTGCTTAGGTGCTTAGGTACTCTGGCTACGTTTAACGGGCGGCTTATATACACTAAATACCATGGCCAGCTCGCCTCCATTCTGATGACTAGTCAGTTACTAATTGAAATAGAGTCACGCGCGGGCCATCAAAAAATGAATAATTAAGCGCGCCGGAGCTTGTTGGGAGGCGATAAGTAGATTGTGCAGAACTAGGGGTTAAATGTATAAATCGGACAAGTAAAAGTATGGAAAATGTAAGTACGCGAATTCCAAGTCGATGTTTAAATCCAGTTCGGCTGCGGGGCGAAGTTCACGCTGGGTGAGGATGAACTGCTTGGTGTAGCGGTGTTTCCAGGGCACGGGCAGTTGTGTATACTGAACGGTTCTTTTGATGGGCAAGTATGGCCCGAGTTAGCTAATGGTTCTACGCATGCAGTGCACGTTGTGCATATGCACAGATAAGAAGGAAAGAGTCAATAGTAGCAATTGACTCTAGGACGGTGAAGAATGTCGTTGTTCGGGGCGGGAACGTTGGTGGGCGTCAAAGCGTGTGCCTATGCGCAGGGGTTGGCGTGGATCTGTATAGTTATGGACGTTATATACTCTATACCCTGTAAACGAGTCGAGAACTTGTAATTGAGAATAGTCAATTGAGAATAGACAATTGAGAATAGACAATTGAGAATAACGAATTAATCGACCTCGTCGGTTGTAGCATTGACATTCTGTTTCTGAGCCTCGAACTCGTCGGCGTCGTAGATCTTGCTTTCGACTAACAAAACGCCAGACTCGCCTAACTGCTCGACAAACTTCTCGGCTTTTTCTAAAGACATGTTACCAAGGATCTCGTTCAGTTTGTCTAAACTCTTCTCTTCAATTGCGGCTTTCACTTCCGGCGTGAAATTGTCGTAGATGGCTCTGCCCTCGCTTCCTTCAGGAGGAATTCCTACTGCCAGCTCGGTGTCAGGGTCGACTGCGCGCAATTGGATCGTTTCTTCTTCTAAATTCTCTGTCTCGTTCATATGCTCCTGCGCTAGCAGTTTACATCTCTGGCGGATATGCGCGACGGTCGCTTGAACCGTTTGTTCGAACATCTTTCTCGCAGGATTGCCTGGATTCGTGATGTTTTTAAACAGAACTTGTGTCCCGGATTTGCCGAGCTCTAAACACAGCTGGATGATCGACGAGTTCCATACCACTGTCTCCATCCGCTCATGCTCGCCTGCGAGTTCGTGTTCGAACGCGCTCATTGTCAGCGCGTCTTTCTGGGCTTCAGTGACTATAAACGGGTACTTCATGAGGTACGTAAAGCATTTCTCCCAGCTTTCTTTAGCAATGTTTCCGAACTCGACAGTTTGCGGGTACATTTCTTCTAACCCGTCTTCATTGAGTTTCGGTTTAGGGGGTGTAGAGGTGTTGAGAGTTTCAATTGTGGTTGTCGTAGTAGCTTCTTTGGGCTCGCTGCCGCTGCCGCTGTTGCCGCTACTGCTGCTAGCAGTGCTGGAGGCGTTGGCTGCATTGGCTGCATTGGCACTGTTGGCTGCTGCATTGGCACTTTTGGCTGCTGTGTCGCTCGGTTTATACACAATCGTGCTGTCCCAACCAGTACGAATATCCTCGGCGGTTATATGCTGGCTCTTCTCCTGCTGCAGCTTCTGAAGCTCTGTTTTCTCGTCCTTTAAAGCCGACTCGATCATTCCTAAGTTCTCCTTCATTTTCGCAATAACCTCGTCCTGCGAAGGGCTGCCAGAGGAGACGATTTGCAGAAGCATGCTCTCGATCATGTCGGAGTACCGCGGCTGTTCAGGGCTTGTAGCTTTGCTCGGTTTCTGTTTCGACTCGCCTTCTTCGCTGAACTTGATATCGCTAGGGATATCGAGCCCGACTTTGCGCCCGTCTTTCGCGGCTTTAATCAGTTTATTGATTCTTCTTTCCAAGTCCTCGTTCGTCTCGATATTCACTTCTAATTGCAGCATCCTGAACTTCGCCTGCTCGCGCTTCTCGTGGATATCCCGCTGCTTCCATTTAATAAACGATTTCTTGTCGACGTTAGGATGAACCTCGATATCGCTGTCGTCAGACAGCTCGAGCTTGTCCCATTTGCTGTAATCCAGAACCATTTCAATGTTGTTGTACAGTTGTAAGTAAACGGTAGTAAACGGTAGTAAACAGTGGTAGTTGCTAACCTCCAGGGGTCCAGGCGTTTGTGGTGTATTATGCAACGTATGACATATGGCCTAGATGGTTGTAGAAGCTGCCAACCCTACTCACGGTTAGGCGTAATTAGTGCCATCTAGTATAGTGCCAGTGCTATTTACATCAAAACCATTTACATTAATGCCATTAGCATAAGCATATATTAGATATAGAAATTGAGTAGATTAAGATTCATGCAATTAACGGTAGTAGTCTGGTCTCTCGGCATTAACGCCGTAGTCGCCAAGAACACCCATTAAACTCTCCATTGTCAAAACAACGCGCCCAGAACTCGAGCCAGGGCCGACACGGCCTCTGCCAGCACCGCCGGTTGTGTTCGCAGTTTGTGCGCGGATCCGCGAGAATTGGTATGCATCGCTCGCGATATCGCCGACGAATTTCTGAGTAGCCAGTGCGAGCAGCCGTTTGATCCTCTGGTCGCTTGTTCTGAACCCGGACCGTGCAAGGAAGTAGTCGGTAACAGCGTCCGGAATAATCGGGCTGAACTCGTCCATTGAATCGAGCAGCTCCTTTAAACTCTTTTCGCGCTGCTCGAATAACGGGTTCAGTAACTGCTCGTCGTAAACAGGGTCCACGTCCATCTGTTTCGGTTCGGCGGAATTAGAATCCTTTTCTGAATTAGAAGACTTCTCTTGCTCCTCGTCGCTCCTGTCTCCATCGGGACTGCCGTTGCTCTCAGGACTGTCGCCTGTGTTTTCTTTAGCACTGCCTTCGTCGTTTTCGTTGTTTTCGTTAGTTTGTGCAGGGCTTTGTGCAGGGCTTTGTGCGGGGCTCTCTTTAGGACTTTTTTTAAGGCTCTCTTTGGGGCTTTTGGGGCTTCCTTGAGCGCTATCTTCAGGACTCTGTTCAGGACTCTGTTCAGCGCTTTGTTCAGGACTATGTTCAGCGCCTTGTTCAGTGCTTTCTTTAGGACTGCCGCTGCTGCTTTTAGACTCCTGTTTAACAGCGTCAGCGTCAATTTCGGCTCTAGCAACTTCTTCGTCTAAATCTTCTTTCTTTTCAGCATCCAGCTCCATTTTCTCGCCATCAGACTCGCCGTGCTCGACCTCCATTAACGACTCGTCATTGTCTACTTCCTCTTCCTCTTTGATCTCGCTCTCTACCTCCAACGCATCGCTGGTTTCAGACGGATCTTTATTGATTTGAGAACTCTTGTTCGCAGAAGACGTCATGTCCGACGAAAACGGTTCTAAAGTCGGCGAATGCAAACTGATCCCGCTCTTCTCTGGATCCGTCATTGTCCCGCGTTAAGATGTGAGATTAGGTAATAATCATATCTGCCGATAGGACCTTCTTCAGTATTCGTATACAGTGCCGTGCTCGTCTCGAATATTTTTGTTCTATTCATATGCCTGCTCCTCAATTGGTCGTTGCAATACTATTACTGCGTAGTAACTCCACTAGCATGTTTTTGCTCGTTACTACTATACTTACCTATTGTACTTACCTTCTATGCTGACCCACTATATTTACTTACTATACATCAACCTAAACCTGCCCATACACCCACGCCCACACCATGAATGTAACCTACACCATATACGTACCATAAATGTACCCTACTACAACGCTGCTCCAAAAGCAGGCCTCGCCTGCATTACACACTTACTCACGCGCACTACGCATACTTACTCACCTGCACATAACGTTCTACTTATGCAGGCGGCATATGCAACCATGTTGCAACGCAGTTTCGAGTTTAATACATGTGTAGAAATATAAGCATCCAGAGCTCTGCTCAATTCGTTTCTAGTTACTGATACTCAGTATTTCAATTCCTATTTCTTATATCTATACCACTCCTCATTCCTCTCCGCTAATCGCTGGTGCCACCGAGTGCGTTATGGCAGTAAGGCTTAGCTCAGCCACATGATCAGATCCCGGCGCGCCAGGCAGTTATATAAGGGTTCGGTGCAAACCTAGTAGAGTTTCTTTATGACTTCTCCTACTGTGTCCAATTCGTCGACCAGATTCTTCTGGTTGATTGTGTTGAGCGTTTTCTGCTCGCCGCTCACCGTCTTGATCGAGTTCGGGTTCGGCCAGCTCTTTTTCATCAATGTCTTGTTATGGCTTTTTATTCCCATGGGCGGCTTTATCCAGTCGACTTACCTGCTTTCTAAACGCCGGTACACCCCCGAGCACCCTGACTACGAGCCGGTTGGCACAACCGATGCGGAGAACCGCGGTCCTGCTGCGGGGGCTGCTCCCTCTTACGAGAACGACTTTAACGGTGGCGCTGTGATCACAGAGTACCATGACGAGCCTGTTTCTGCACCCTCTAAATCCGAGCATATCAACTCTGAGCACGAGGAGCATCAGGAACAGCAGGAACAGCAGGAGCCTGAACAGCAGGAGCCTGAACAGAGCCGCCCAGTGGCTACTGAGGTCCCGCATAGCCAGTCTGCTATTGGCTCGGTCCCTATGAACTCGCCCCCTCCCTACGGCCAGTCTTCTGAGAATCCTGTTTTCGATAACAAGATCCAGCGCAACTAGTGGCTTCACTCGTGCATCCTTATATCCATACATTAATCTCAATCCACTCTCACTCTTCTCTACTTCTAGCATCTTTTTAGCATCTTTTTAGCATCTACAGCTTCTACATTTTACATCTTTCCGTAATCTTTAATACCCATTCACTATATATTCACTCTAAGTCTATTTACATCTACACTCTACCCCATCTATCTATTTACATGTCTCGGCTGTTATGTAATTAGCGCATGCATGCTGTGCATACTGTGCATACTGTGCATACTGCATACTGCATACTACTATACTACATGCATAAGGTCTTAGTGCACAAGGTGTCAAGTATATAACTAAGTACCTAAATCTTCAATCTCTCGAACTCGCGAATGACAGACTCCAGGCCCTTGATCTCGGCGTCGAATCCCTCGAGTTTGGCGTCGTTCTGTTCACGGACAGAGAGCTTGACTTTCTGTTCGTAGCCAGGAACCTGTTTTTGTTTGTTCAAGTTAGCCTTGGCAGCGTCGATCTTGGCGATCTTCGTCTCGGCTTTCTTGATCTCGCTGTCGAGGTCGACGTGGCCCTTGACAAGGACGTAGGCGTTGATCTGGGTGTTCACGTTGCCGACAACGCATCCCGCGGGCGTGGCAGTCTCCTTGGTGACGGTGATTTTAGCAGCAGCCTTAACAATCGACAGAATCGAGTTCTGCTGCTCGTTCAGCATGTCGTAAGCAGACCCCTGCGCGCTGATAATAGCCTCACCGCCCTTGACAATGCCGTAGTCCGCGAAAAGCGAACGCAGGGCTTTAGAGGTGTCGAGGACAAGGGCATAGGCCTCGTTGGCGTGCTCGTCGAATAACTGCTCGTCAGGGAACGCAGCCAAACAAATAGTCTCGGGGTTCTTGCCTTCAACCTTGGGAATACGCTGCCACAGCTCCTCAGTAAGGAACGGCATGAACGGGTGAATAAGACGGAGGGCGCCGTCCAAACACGTGTACAAAGTGTCTCTGGCGCTCTTCCGCTCTTCCTCGGTGCCCTCGAGAATCAGCGACTTCGAGTTCTCAATATAGACGTCGCAGAACTCGTATAACCAGTAATTATACACGACAGAAGTGGCGTCCATGAACTGGCGCTTCTCTAGAAGCTCAGCAGTCTCCTTGCCAGCAACCGAGAGTTTGTGCAGGATCCATTTCTCTACTAAGCTCTTGCCAGCATGCGGCTCGGCAGGGGGTTGGTAGCCCTCTCCCAAACGCATAAGCGCGAACTTTGTGGCCTGGTAGATCTTGTTGCAGAACTTGCGGTAACCTTCGACTCTGTAGATATCCAGATTGATGTCGCGGCCGCCAGTGGTGTACGCGCACATCGCGAACCGCAGAGCGTCAGTACCGCACTCGGGAATACCCTGAGGGAACGAGATCGACTGGCCCTCTTCGGCCCTAGCGATTTCGCGGGGATCGAGGTTACCCATGTGCAGCTTTTTGTGCAAATCCGGCAACGAAATACCGGAAATGACGTCGAGCGGGTCGACGACATTGCCCAGCGATTTCGACATTTTACGGCCTTGAGCGTCACGCACAAGGGAATGGCAGTAAACCTCCTTGAACGGGATCTCGCCCGTCAATTTAAGCGAGAGCATGATCATTCTAGCCACCCAGAAGAACAGAATGTCCCAACCTGTCTCGAGCATCGACATCGGGTGGAAGTTCTTGAAATCAGGGCACTCGACATTAGGCCAGCCAATTGTGCTCAACGGCCACAACCCACTGCTGAACCAGGTGTCCAGCACATCCTCGTCCTGGTGAAGGACAATACGGCTGGCGTTAGGGTACTTCGCTCTGGCCTTCTCCTCGGCCTCTTCGCGGGTCCTGCCAGCAACCCAGTTCTCCGTTTTCTTGTCGTCGAGTTTCTTACCGTCGAGCTCAACAAGGTAAACGGGACAGCGGTGTCCCCACCACAGCTGACGCGAAATACACCAGTCCTGGATATTCTCGAGCCACCTGAAGAACTCAGACTCGCTCGATTTCGGGTACACTGTGATCTTCTTGTCCTTGACGGCCTGGATAGCCATTTTAGCCGGCTCCTCGAGCGTGACCCACCACTGCGGTTTCAGCACTGGCTCGATAACGTCGCCGCTCTTCTCGCAGCACGGGATCGACATAGGATTGTCGACTTGCTCGACGAACAAACCTTTGTCTTTCAGGTCCTGGATAATCTTGACACGCGCGTCGAAACGGCGCATGCCAGCGTACTCGGGACCGGCGGTTTCGTTCAAAGTGCCGTCGTTGTTGAAAATACTAATGAACTCGAGGTTATGGCGTTTACCGGTCTCGTAGTCGTTAGGATCGTGCGCAGGCGTGATCTTCACGGCACCAGTACCGAACTCCATATCGACAGCAATGTCGTCTAACACAACAGGAATCTCGCGATCGAGAACAGGGTGCTTCACTTTAGCGCCGTGGAGGTGCGTGTACCGCGGGTCCTTAGGATGGATAGCCACAGCGGTATCACCGAAGATGGTCTCGGGACGCGTAGTGGCCACGACCAGCTTCTCGTCAGAGCCAACAACGGGGTAAGCGAAACTGGTCAGCACACCGAACTCGACAGGCTCGTCGTACCCGGGTACTTTGACCATACTGCGGCCAGGGATCTCTTTGTTCTCAACCTCGAGGTTAGAGAGCGTCGTCTGCAGAGCGACGCACCAGTTCACAAGACGCTCGGATCTGTACAGAGTGCCGTCCTCGAAAAGGCGCACAAACGCCTCGTACACGGCATTAGACCGCTGGTCGTCCATAGTGAACGCCTCGCGGGTATAGTCGTACGACGCGCCCAGCGCGCTGATCTGCGCCTTGATCCGCTGGTGGTACTCCTCTTTCCACTCCCAAACAAGATCGACGAACTTCTCGCGGCCGAAATCGTGGCGCGTCTTCTTCTCCTTGTTCCAGATGTTCTTCTCGACAACGCTCTGGGTGGAAATACCAGCATGGTCGAAACCAGGGATGAACAGGGTGGTGTAGCCCTTCATGCGGTAGTACCTAACAAGCGTGTCCTGCAACGCGATCGTCAGAGCGTGCCCGATGTGCAGAGCGCCAGTGACGTTGGGAGGAGGCGCGGGAATCACAAATTTGCCAGCAGGAAGAATCTTCTCGTCAGCAGTGAACCGAGGCTTGAAGAAGCCTTTCTGAACCCACCATTCGTACCACGAGGACTCGACGTTCTTGGGGACATAGGCTTTCAGAGCAGGATCGTCAAGGCTGACAAGAACCTTCTTCTCGCCTTTAACGGTGGTATCAACGAAGTCGGGAACGACCTCCTTGACTTTCGCGGGCTTGGCTTTAGCAGCTTTCGCGGGGTTCGCGCCCTGCGTTTGCTGGCTCTGCTTGGCTTTCTTGGCCTCGAACTTCGCGAGTTTCTCGGCCTTCTTGCGCTCTTTTTCGAGCTCTTTAGCGGTTTTGGGCTTGGCTTCAGTCGACATCGGACTAATTAGCTTCGGAATTACTCGCGGGGTCAAGCTCAACCTCTGTACGAAACGAAACACGTTGGATGGTGTGTGTAGTGTTTAGTCACCAAAAATTAATGCCTTCAGTATACGCGTGACTCGGAAGATAGGGGCTTGATGAGTAAGTGAAAAATGAGTCAGGTGGTTTGCCAGTGTTAGTTGCCATTGTTGGTTGCGGCACGTATATAGCTGTCACATCCTGGAAAATTTATCTGAGCTCAGTTTCAATGAAGTCTCAGGTCTACTTAGCCTATTAGTAATTAATGGGCTCGCTTGATATATCCATACTTATACTTATAAGTGAATAAAGCTTTCAGTATGCAGTCATGCTACGCAGTTTTTAGAACACACTAGTTCTTTAAGTATTTAAGTATTTAAGTATTTAAGTGTTCAAGTGTTCAAGCGTTTAAGTGTTCAAGTGTTTCGAACCATGCAGTGCTTTAAATGATTCGATCTTTTGAGGTGCAATCGCAAAGCTGAGGATATAGCGAAACCTGTATAAACATCGTGTATATATATTGACGTTGTTGTTTGTTCAAATTTCCAGTTAAAACTGATTTGTCGCGTGCTTGAACAAGTGATATGGTCCACCTCTATTAGTAACGGTTTTCGCGCCTTTGATGCGTCTGGTGTTAACACAACTAATCTGGTGGAACCTCCTCAATTGCTCGCTTTAAGCTAATAAAATATAACCAGTTTTATCAGTGCATACATTTGGTTATTTCATTTCAAATAATTTGTGTTGGGAATATCTTTTTTCACTACATAAAAGGTTGTACTGTGTCACAGTACCAAGCAGTTGTGCTGAGGAAGAAGGCGCCGATATGTGTGAATGTATAAACTAGTATAAGTGACTGGCAGTCATTGCAGTAAATGAATTGAACTGGTACTAGAAATATATTACCGAGTTTGCAGAAAGTATACAATTTTTTTTACTTGAAATCGACCTGTCAGAAACCCCTTATTTCTACGCGTCGGGTACGTCAGCTGGGCTTTTTTGGCGTCTAGAGTTTATAAATCTGAGAATTCGAGTGGTTTTAGGAATGACAGTATCTATGTTATCGACGTAGCACTAAGTATTCCAAATCGGTATCCGTTGTTTGTACCAAGCGCTGCTCTTTGTCCATAAAACACGGAATGTTATTATCGGAACTGATAACGCGCCTCAGGACTGGGCCAGGAGTGCTGCATACTGAACGGTATGCAGGGTAGTAAGTCATGGCGGTGGTAATCATGTGCAAATCAAAAATAGAATCCCGACTGCTCGGTGGTATGCACGTACAGAAACTAGTTACAAACTTCATATTAATTCAAGATAGTTTTAAATACATTAGTGCTTGAATGCAACAAAAAGTATACAGTTTTGTATGTCGAATTGTGAGGATTTAGTGCTGCATCATTATTGGTGTGTGATGTGCTTCGGGTGATTGCAGTAAGAAATCGTACCCTACGTGGAAATAGCCCTTGGGTTGGGGGTCATAGCAGCTCCCAATACGGTTATGTTTATTGGAGAATAACAACACTCGAGGCAGGAATATCTGTTGTTGATATTATGTGTAGATATTCAAAAAGCACTTGAACTAGAGCTGTCCTAATAAATACAATTTAAAAGAGAATACTCATTAAAGCATATATTCCGTTAACACAATACACGCGGTAACACTATCGCGAGTCACGAGATCTTAGAATCACCATTATACGACGATATCACTAAGGCTCACACTTGCTTACAGCCAAGCAGCCAAGCAGCCAAACGTCTGGTGTATTTGTGTCAAGTTTTTGTTTAGGACTAAAATTAATGTACAGCGATATATATGGAGAAGAATTTAATTATCAGCCTATATAAAAATTAAACAAAAAGAGGTCATCTTCTCTCCGCAAGTTACGGTCTGAATTTCACATAGCCGCCATGTATGACTTCATCTAAAGCATCGGTTTTGATCACGATGAAACTTCGAAAAATGTGATAAAAGGCTTAATCAAACCATTACTTTTAAAATTACATGAATCATTATATTTCTATGACTCTTGGAATAGTTATATATATTTCGGCTAATCAACAGCCACTTCTCTTAGCGAAGGGAAAAGCCCTTGTTTACGATTATGAGTTTACAAAAATGGTAAGCCTGTAAATGGTGGGAAGATTAACAGACAAACAACATGTGCATGATGTTAGGGTGATCTCAAACTGGGTGAACCTTTCCTGGTAGCGGAAAACAACACTAACTGCGACAAAAAAAGGAAAACTTAATTTAGAACAGCTCTGCAAGTTGAATGGATACATACGTACGTAGTGTGTACGTTTATGGAGGCCAGAGAACAGAATCCCATGAAAAGAATGGACGTGCCACAGGTTTAGGTTACAACACATGCATTACCCTAGAACTGCAGATTCAGGATGGTTTGATTATACGTTTGCTGAATTTGCGACAATATAAATAGCACTCCATCGCTATGCGTTCAGGTTTTGTATCCATATCAGATAAAAAATGACGAGTCTTTGGCTTCTATCGTTGGCTTGTCTGACCTCTGCTTTTGAGGAAGAGACAAAAAGTTATACAATGGTATCAACTGTTGTTCCTTACACAACAGTCACTTCCATCTTCGTTTCAGAAACTGTGGTGGAACCCGATCCCAATGAGCTCAAGGCTCGTGACGTATACTGGACGTCGACCATCCCTGGAACGACCAGTGGCCTCACTATTAGTAGTGTGTACACGCTCTATTCTACAAGAACCTTTGCGAGTTACTGGACCTCTGAGGACCATGTGGTGATCAGTTTCCCTCCTGATGATTCAGACGAGACTCCGTCCTCTTCTACTGAGGTGCCAACAACGACCTCCTCTACTACTTCATCAACCACATCAACGACTACGACTACGACATCGACGCCGACTTCAACATCTAAGAGCACCACAAGCACCACAAGCACTACTAGCTCTACGAAGCCTACTTCAACGTCGACCACCAGCACTACTAGCACTACTAGCACTACTAGCACCACCCCTAGTACTTCGTCGACCACTTCGTCTGCTACGTCATCGACTTCTTCGTTGAAGGCCTCGACTACCACCTCTACGACGTCTACAACATCCTCAACGACCCCTACGACGTCTTCTATGCCATCGGCATCCTCGACTTCGACCACGTCTACTACCAAGACGCCGTTATTGTCGTCTGCGATCAAGCCCACCACATCTTCGACGACTTCGACCACGAGTTCGACGAGTTCGACGAGTTCGACGACCTCTACAAGTGTTCCCACGTCTTGCACCGACACCACCGACAGCACTTGTGTGTTCCCTACCACCTCTGAGCCTTGCACCGACACTACTGACAGTACTTGCATTTTCCCTACGACCACCGAGCCCTGTACGGACAGCACCGATAGTACTTGTGTGTTCCCCACGACTACGGAACCTTGTACGGACACTACTGACAGCACTTGCATTTTCCCCACAACCACTGAGTCTTGTACTGAGCCTTCGAAACCTACGGAACCTTGCACTGACAGCACTGATAGCACCTGCGTATTCCCTACAACCACCGAGTCTTGTACTGAGCCGCAGCCTACGGAACCCTGCACTGATACCACTGATAGCACTTGCATTTTCCCTACCACTACTGAATCTTGTACTGAGCCGCAGCCCACTGAGCCTTGCACAGACAGCACAGACAGCACTTGCGTGTTCCCCACTACTTCGGAATCCTGCACTGAGCCGCAGCCCACTGAGCCCTGCACTGACAGCACTGACAGCACCTGTGTGTTCCCCACAACCACTGAGTCTTGTACTGAGCCGCAGCCTACTGAGCCGTGCACTGATACCACTGACAGTACTTGTGTCATCCCTACTCCTTCTTCCGAAAGTCCTAGCCAGTCTGCTCCTACCGGCCCTGATCATCACATCCCTGTCGAGCCTACCACTGAGGTTCCTACCACCGAGGTTCCCACCACTGAGGTTCCCGTTGTGCCTACGCCGACTGAGCCTAATCCTGATGTTCCCACTGAGTCTACTGAGTCTACTGAGTCTACTGAGCCCACTCCTACCGAGCCTGTTCCGGAGACTCCTACCGATTTCGAGCCTGCTGTCACCATCACCGTGACGTCTACAGACGTTGTTCCTGGACCTGAAACCAGCGAGACTGTGACACTTACTACCGAAAACGTTCCTGAGCCGAGCATCGAGGTACCTACCACCACCGGTCCAGCCCCTACTACCCTCACTACTAGCGAGAATGTATGGTCTACCGGTGATAATACCACTCCTGGTATGGATATTCCCCCCTCGTCTCCCACCAACACTATTCCCGAGATCAACCAGGGTATCAAGTTAGGTGGAAAGTCGCTGGTCCTCAGTCTGTTTGCTCCCCTAGTCGCTCTATTCTTCGTTTAGAACTTAATCATAATTATTAATTGAAGCACAGCATACTTGATTCTTGACAGCATGTAAAAATAGCAAAAGAAATTGTAATTGAACACAATAACTTGAGATGAAGAATAAGAATAGGACTGTATCTGTTTCTATGTAAGATAATAAAACACTGGTTGATTTTCTTTATTTTTTAAAGGCTCTCATACACCTCTGTTGAACCAGACCTTGCGTCCATGGAATTGAGGCTCGAGTTTATCGCCCTTCATAACAGTGCGTTGAGGGAAGACTGCTAAAGCGAACGGCAGAACAAGGAACGAGGTCGTGGCGATCAAACCGAGATTGACAACATTAACAAGTTTATTAGACTTGCCACGAAGAGGACCCTGCTGCAGTCTGTACAGAGCCAGAGCAGGAAGAACCATAATAGGCGTAGCATTAATAGCTCTTGAGAGACCGGTTTCAGCAACGGCCTTAATAGCAGCACGGCGCGAAGTTCCAAGCTCTTCGTTGGTATTAGCATCGCGCACAGTGATGCCCTTAATGATCTCCTGAGAGCGCATGACACCGACATTGACAAGACCGGCGCTGACAACAGCAGCGAACGGGACCAAACGCAGAAGAACGGCCTTTGTAGAAGGAGCCAAACTCTTCCTGTTCAAAACCAACGGTTTCAAACCAACAGCAATCGAGACACTGCTTGCAACGGCAATGGCATAGCTCTTCAAAAGCTCGCCAGTCGAGATAGGAGACGACTTATTGGCATTAGCGTAGTTAACAGCCACATTGAGACTCTGGTTGGCCCATTGCCAGAAGATCGTGCCGGATGTGGAAAGATTAGGAGTAAGCATACCAGCAGTGATAGCGAGATTAGACAGAACGTTGCAACTCATTCTGAACGGGAACGGAATAACCTCTTTAGTGTCAGGATGGACACTAGAGTCCACCAGCTGCTTGGCTTTCCAGAACCTTTCATCAAGCGGGGCTTTGTTGTTCGCGTACTCGTCAACGACGCCAATCGCTTTATGGATCTCCTCTTTAGAGTGAACTAAAGTAAACGGAGAGGCAGCCTCAAAGAAATGACGGACTCTGCCAGAGTAAGTGTCGAGGTTGTATCTGCTGTGCGGAAGGTCTCTGCTCATTTTTTTCAATCAAAGGTTGCTAATAAATATCCTTATCAATACTAGCGGTGTTTGGAAAGTATATATTCCAAGTACTGATGAAATAGTTCAGAACCCTAATAATTATGCAGGTAAGGGGACCGAAAGTGAAAAGTAATTTGCATGCAGCACGGGTACAACAGTGATTGGCGCGTATATGTTTACACAGGTGTAAAAAAACGTCAGTACTACTCATACTAAATACAAAAAGCAACTAAGCAAGTTTTTAACGAGATTTCATCACGCTGCTGTCGTTTGTAGAGTGTACCTTCTCTTGAGGCAGCATTAGCCGATCAAGAGGCATATAAACGATGACATAAGACATTCGCATCGCGATTCGACAGGTCCTATTAGGTCTATTAAGTACTATTAGAAACTAGATTTCGGAGCGAGTTCCGATGACTGTTCTGGGTGTAGGCATTGATTTAGTGAAGACTAATAGATTCTTTGATATACTACACAGATCCCCCTCTGTTCTGTCGAGGATCAGCCGGAAGGTCCTGCACCCCGTTGAATTGAAAGCCTTTGTCCAGCAAGAGAACCCGCGGCTCAAAATCCAGCAATTGGCTTCAGCGTGGGCGGTGAAAGAGGCCACGTATAAGAGTTTGTCTATTGGCGACCAGCGGAAATTCAAGTTCACTAACTGGCGCAAAATCACGCGGCTGCACGGTTTCGAAATGGTGCAGGACGGGCCTAAACCCGGGTCTGAACTAAAGGAAAACACTGAGCTTCCACGAGAAGACCAGGTTCTTGTTTCGTTGTCGCATGACGGCGAGTATACTGTCGCATACGCCATCAGGCAGACGCTTTTCGTCCCGATAAAATGATCACACAAAAGCACGTAGTTATACAGAGTATATTTAAATAAGTTTACTCCCATTCGACGGTGGCAGGGGGTTTCGACGTGATGTCGTAGACGACTCTAGCGACGCCCTTGACCTCGTTGACGATTCTGCGGCTGACGGTTTTAAGGAACTCGTACTCGAACTCGTACCAGTCGGCGGTCATGAAATCCTTAGTCTCAATAGCGCGCAGAGCAATAACCTGTTCGTAGGTTCTCTGGTCGCCCATGACACCAACAGACTTGACCGGAAGGAGACAGGCGAACGCCTGGCTGATGTTGTTGTAGATGCCGGCCTTCTTGATCTCCTCGATGAAAATGTAGTCCGCCTTTCTGGCGATCTCGATCTGCGGAGGGCTGACAGGGCCCAGAATACGAATCGCGATACCGGGTCCAGGGAAAGGATGGCGCCAAACAAGGTCGTGCGGGATGCCCATAAGCTCGCCCAAATGACGGACCTCGTCCTTAAACAGTTCACGAAGCGGTTCAATAAGCTTGAGTTTCATGTCCTCGAGCAAACCGCCGACGTTGTGATGGGTTTTGATCGTTTGCGACGGGCCCTTGAACGAGATAGACTCGATGACGTCCGGGTAGAGGGTTCCCTGCAGCAGGAACTCGATCTCGTCGCCGCTCGCGGGCTTGATGTTAGTAGCCTCGCGCTCGAAAACTCTAATAAAGGTGTTGCCAATGATCTTGCGTTTCTTCTCGGGGTCCGAAACGTCCTTCAAGTTAGTCAAGAACTCCTCGCCAGCGTCGATGACTGTGAGGTTGATTCCAAGACCTTTCTGCAAGGTTTCCTTGACAGTAGGAACCTCGTTCAAACGCATAAGCCCGTTGTCGACAAGAATAGCGTGGAACCGCTCGCCAATAGCCTCCTTCATAAGCTTAGCAGCGACAGTAGAGTCGACACCGCCAGAAACGGCGCCAATGACCTCGCCAGTAGGACCGACAATGGTTCTGATTCTCTCGATCTCGGTGTCGATGAAGTTGCGCATGTTCCAGTTAGCCTCGGCTTTACAGATCTTGACTGCGAAGTTCTCGAGCAATTGCGTGCCCTTAGTCGTGTGAGTGACCTCGGGGTGGAACTGGATGCCCCAAATAGGCTCCTTAGTCGAGTGGATGGCCGCGAAGGGGGAGTTCGCAGTCGAGGCAGTGATCTCAAAGCCCTTAGGAAGAGCGCTGAGTTTGTCGCCATGGGACATCCAGACCTGGAAATGGTCGATCCCGTTGAACAGAAGGTTAGCAGCGTCGTGGACAGTGATCTCGGCTTTGCCGTACTCGCGCTCAGAGCTGGCAGTAACGGCGTTTCTGTCGTGAGACCAGGCGATCTCCTGCAGACCGTAGCAAATACCGAGAATCGGGACGCCGAGCTCGAACACAGCAGGGTCGACATGCGGGCTGCCCTCAGCGTAGACGCTGAACGGCGATCCCGACAAGATCACGCCTTTCGGTTTCCACAAAAGCTCGCTGATTTTCTGGGTGCACGGAAGCATCTCAGCGTAGACGTGACACTCACGCAAACGGCGCGTAATCAGGTGAGAGTACTGAGAACCGAAATCAAGGATAAGGATCGTGTCGAAGACATTTCCAACTTCTACGGGAGTAGCCATTGTAGCTTATTGAAAAATAAAAAGTAGCTGAAGACTTTCTTTTTTAAGGGTAGGGGTATATGTAATTTGCAGGGTGTGCATGTCAGGGTGCATTGTGCGTAATATGACAGCGCAAATGAGGAGAGAGTAGAGCTAGGTCTAGTTGATGCGATGGGTGATCTGTCTGGCACGGTATGATTCATTTGATTTTCATAATTTATATAATGTTTTCCCGGGCTCTATTCTGTTCCTGGTGCATCCTGTTACTGTATGTCTGCTACTGTTATATGCCATTACATGCCATTACATGCCATTACATGCTACATGCAGACATAAATGGGTTTATGTTGAGTATTGAATATGACTCAAGTGACTTTATGGGTTCAAGCTGAAAGATGGATGGGTTGTGGTGTGCCGATGTGCTGTTGTGGAGGTGTCGTAGACGTATCACGTAACCAACCCTACCGCAAGGCTAAGCCGGAGACCGGGATAACACTAGCATCTCCGTTTAAGTGAATTTGTTGCTTGATTAAGTTCCTAAGATGTCGTGGGGTGGATTCAAGAAAGCCGTTAACCGCGCCAGCACACAGGTCATGCTGAAATCCGGCCATGTCGAGCAGACAGTGGACCGCGAGTTCGAGAACGAGGAAAGAAGGTTCAGATCGCTTGAGAAGTCGAGCGAGAAGCTGCAGAAATCGGCGCGCGGGTACCTCGACTCCTTGCGTGCAATGACTTCGGCCCAAGTACGTATTGCCGAGACGATTGATCTGTTCTACGGAGACAGCGGCATTAGAGACAACGTTTCTAAACACTACCTTACTGCCGTCAAGGAACTCGATGTCGACACGATCAAAGAGCTCGACGAGCCGTACCGCGAGACCGTTCTGGATCCCATTACTCGATTCTGCAGTTATTTCGGGGATATCAATGAAGCCATTAAGAAGCGCGAGCACAGGCTGCTTGACTATGATCGCCAGCGTCATAAGACGCTTAAACTAGTCGACAAACCGTCGAAAGACCCTACGCGGCTTCCAGCGGCCGAGAGCGAGGAGAAGGTCGCTAAAGAGCGCTACGACGAGCTGAACGATCAATTGAGCGCTGAGATCCCGCAGTTGATTGATTTCCGCGTGCCGTATTTAGACCCTAGTTTCGAGGCTCTTGTCAAGATCCAGCTGCGGTACTGCACTGAGAGCTATAACCGTCTTTCCGAGGTGCAGCAGTTCATGGACCCCCAGATCCGCGAGGACTACGCTACTGGGCAGCTCGACAGCCATATTGAGAACACTTTGATGCAGATGCGCGAGCTGCAGATTGTTTCTCTTTAGCATATGATAAATATCCATAAATATCCATAAATATACACAAACACAATTCAAATACACAAACACAATTCACATACAAAGTACACAAACACAAATACAAAATACACAAATACAAAATACGCAAACACAACAATGGTCCGATACAGCTAGAATGCAGCTAGAATGCAGCTAGAATCTATAGACGGTATAGTCGAATATAGACGATACATTCGAGTATGACTTGTGCACGCTAGCAACGCTATTGGGGCACGCTATTAACGCGAATATGACTTATGCACGCTAGCTACGCTATTGGGGCATGCTAATAACGCTAATGCACTTAGAGAACGCTAATGAGCACGCATAGCACACAATGACGCTAATAAGCGGCACTGGTAAACTTTTCAGCGCGATTACATCATCACTAGTGAGCTTGTACTGCTGTCCGTACAGCATGTTTGAATAAGTATATATTCCCTACTGCAGTAAAAATATCTATTTGAATGCAATTATAGTGTCTAAGAGTTGAGGCGTTAGGCAGAGTGCACAAAGTGTTAGTACTGGCACTGAGTATAGTGCTGACTTGCGCTGGCACTGTACTACTACCAGGGTTAGGCGTTTTTGAAAAACTCCTGCAGCCACCATGTCGTCCGTACAAATAGACGCCGCGGCTATCTACACGATTAATGCCCACGTCAACGAGTTTTTCCCCGCTCCCTGCGGCGGTATTCTTCTTTCCCCGCCCGTGAACGTGAACCCCGACACGCTGAACGCCGTCGAGGTCACCGAATCGTTTGCGCTCCCCCCCACATCGATCGAGAACGGCGCGCTGCAGCTGAAGTCTAAAGAGACGAGCTCGTACATAAAGTTTCTGCTCTCGCGGCTGAAAGAGGTCAAATCCGACAGCCAGGTCGCCGGGTGGTACATCAGCTGCTCCGTCAGCAGCATCTTCGACGCGCAGATCTTCGAGAACATGTACTACATGCAGCAGCAGAACCCCGACAGCTTCGTGCTCGTGCACGACGTCGCCCTCAGCCGCGTCACCGGCACGCTCTGCATCCGCGCGTTCCAGCTCGGCGAGCAGTACATGGCAGTCCGCAAAACGGGAACATCGCATCTCACCACCGAACAGCTCGCGAAACACAATTTGTCGTACAGCAACCTCGTTGTCGAGCTGCCCGTCTGCATCGCCGAGTCGAACCTCGTCAGCAAGTTCCTCGCGGTGCACGCGCCCGACACGGCTATGGGCTGCCTCAAGGTCCCTGACGAAGAGCTGCTCGAGCGCCACGCCGACGCCTCAATGGCCACAATCGACGACCTGAACTACGACCAGGGCAACTACAACTACTACCAGCGCCAGCTCGCGCGCGAGAAGCAGAAGATCCAGCAGTGGAAATCGAAACGCACTGAAGAAAACGCTGAAAGAGCGAAGTCCGGTCTTAAGCCGTTGAGTTTAGACGACTACCGCTCCTCGTTCAAGCTGCCGGAAGAGCCGGCGAGACTAGAAGCCCTCCTCCTCTCAGCGCAGCTCGACGAGCAGTGCACCCAGGTCGAGGAGATCGCTGGCGCGATTGCCAGTACTTTGGTTCCTGCCAAGTTTATTTAATTGTAGGTATGCGTATTTGCACAGTTTAAAATATGTAGTCAACTAATCGGTTTGTTTGCGTGTAAGTGCATGTGTGTAAGTGTATGCGTGTAAGTGCATGTGTGTAAGTGCATGCGTATATATGGGTAAGTGTACGCGTGGATGCGTACACCTAAGGGAGTATGCGTGCGTGGGAGTGAGTAGCTGTGCGTACTTGTGGGAGTGAGTATGCGTGTTTGCGTAGGAGTATGCATGACGCATGCTTGTGGTTATGCCTAATCGCTTGGCCTGCACGTGCAGTGTGCATCCGGGTGATGTGCGTATATGGTTGTGTATAGACACATAAGCGGGCGCATTTTTTCATATTTAAACTCATGAGTATGTATACTTATATTTATCTGTATCAGTGAGTGTATCCGCGATTGTATTCATGAGTGTATCCATGAGTGTATTCATGCTTGTATTCATGCTTGTATTCATGCGTGTATTCCGTGAGAGTGTGTGCGCGCATAAGGCGTCGGCGTATCGCCCCGTGACAACGATTACTAACACAGTCGACTTTGGTTCTAAGAACCTAAAGCCGATACCTAGTTCCCAAGTCTTTAATTGATGCCTGAGCACACGCCCGAAGAGGCGCGGAGCCTGTTTAGAGGCCCACCGTCGTACGACGACCTCCAGGAAATGGAGAGTTTTGAAATTGAGGACGAGGACCCGCTGGAAGACGAGAATGGAGCCCCCGTCTCCTGGTTCAGCCGGATGACTCGGTTCGGAAAGACGAAACTGTTCATTCCCGTGAGACACGTCATCGACCCGGTGGCGCACGCGTGGCACGCAGCCTCAATGTGGAGCGACAGGCAGATTGGCCGCTGGATGAACCCGCTTATAGCCAAACGAGTCTTTTTTATGGGGTTCATTATGTGCGTCGTCTTCCTTATCTACTTCCTGCATTACGACACAATGAACGCTTCCGGGTTCAGCCATCACGACCACGGCGTTCTGCGCAACTGTTTACACGGTTATATCAGCAAAGAATCTATTCAAGATAAAGTCGAGTTTTTCGGGCAAATGCCGCACTACGCCGGCTCAGTAGGCGATTCCAGCACACGCGAGTTCGTTCTCGATTCGCTGAGAAATGCAGGTCTGGACGCGAAACTCGACAGGCACGATATCTACATCAGCCACGGCAACGAGACGAAATGCGAGCTCAAACTGAACGGCGATATCGTCTACTCGTCCGATCTGCTCGAAGGCGAGGCAATTGAGAGCCCTAGCCAGTCGCAGCAGCAGCCGCGCACACAGATGGCGTTAGTATGGCCAGGCGAGGCTGAAGGCGAGCTTGTTTATGTGCATACCGGCAGCGAGGCCGACCTGGCTAAACTTAACCAATTGAAACTGGATTTGAACGGTAAAATCGCTGTTGCCGAGTACAGTTCCGAGCAGCCGGGCAAAGTCGCTATGCGGTTAGAAGCTGCTGGCGTCAAAGCGTGCCTGTTCTACACGAATCCTGCTAATATCAATACTAACGGCAACACTAACATCAAATCCGACACGAACTGGCTGTTCTGGCCCGACGGCCCCTTGCTCCCGTTTGACGGGATCCAGCAGCACTCGCTTGGAGTGAGCGATTTATACCCCGGCGATGTTCTAAGCCCTGGCTGGCCTTCGTCGATGCAATTGCGCGTTTCCCGAGAGTCTACTTACCTTCCGCATATCCCAGTAGCCGCCATGTCGTTCAACGACGCTCAGAACTTTTTAGGGGCCTTGAAAACGCACGGCACGTTAGTCGACGAATGGAGCAGCAAAACCAATGACGAGACCAACACTTACTACTACGAAGGTTGGACAGGGCCGGCCGAGGCGTATACGGTGCGGCTGTACACGTCGCCGATCGTCGAAGACAGGCACCAGATATCCAATGTCGTTGCCAGCATGAAAGGGCGCGAAACAACTGGCGAGACTGTTGTTATTGGCGCCAGGCTGGACGCGATGTGTTACGGTGTTAGCCAGCTTTCTGGGCTCGCTGTATTGCTTGAAATCGCAAGGGCGTTTTCGTCAGTGCGGTACGATAAGCAGTGGCAGCCGTTGCGGTCAGTGTTGTTTGTTGCCTGGGACGGCACGTCGCAGAACTTTGCAGGATCGACAGAATGGGTTGAAAGCGTTAGCGAGAGTCTGTCGCGAGAAGGGTTGGCGTACATCGATTTGGATATGGGCGTTTCCGGCCCTGATTTCGTCGTTCAAGGAAACCCCACATTGCAGTTCGACGATTTGATTAAACACGTTAGACTGAACGAGAGTTTCAGTTTATGGGACGCTCTTGATTTCGACAAATCGATGTTCCCCGTTCCGGGTTTCGCTAACCATCTTGCGTTTGAAGCGCATACCGGTGTCCCCACAATCAAAATGGGGTTCTCGGGCTACCCCGCGCCGATCGACTCGTGTTTCGACTCAATTGACTGGATGCAGCGGTTCGGCGATCCTAATATGGAGAGGCACCGTGCCCTTGCCGAGATCTCTACTGATGTATTGCTCGAGCTCTGCGATTCGCCGTTTATTCCGTTTGATTTCCAGAAACTGGGAGACGAGCTTGTGCGGTACGTTTCCGATATCCAGCGAGAGAGCGAGGCTCTTATCGACCAGTCGGATCCGCATAGACAGCTTCTTCTGGACGCCGTCGAGCAGGCGAAAGACCATGCTAGAGACGTTTCACGCGCTGGCGGGATCTACAGCACTATTCTGCACCAATGGGAGGAGTACGCGCAGATCAACAGCGACCCCAGCACGAACACGATTTTCGAGAGCCCGCCGGTGGCTGGACTCAGGCTTTTCTGGAACAAGAAAGTCAATAACGTTTGCAAGGCGTTTCTGGACAGGAACGGGATTGACGGCCGGAACTGGTATAAGAACCATGTTTTCGGGCCTATGGTTTTCGACTCTGACACCGAGAAGCTTTCGGGAACCTTCCCTGCTGTCCGCGATGCTTTGCACCAGAACAACTGCGAAAAGGCTCTGGATGTGCTGAACGACGCTATTGTGCATGTAGACAAGGCCGCCAAGTACATCGACGCCATGAGACTCTAATCACACCCTTCATTGTATTTCTACTGAATACTGCATCTCACATTTACACTTATCTATGAACCATGAACTATCTTTACATGCCACGCCTCTTCCACACTGTAATTTTTATTTTTATTCTAATTCTTATTGTTATGCTTATCGCTTTATTTCGTTTCATTCTCTAGTTTACATGCGTAAGGGTTACGCAATATGCGACTCTTAGTCCTGCTACATCAGCAGATTGGTCTAGAGCGAAACATAGAAACAACGCTTTTCACGTATTGGGTTTTATGTTTTTGGCAGCGTGAATACTCAATTCGGCGATCTGGTTGAACTAAGGCCTCAAGCTATTCCAAATACTTACTAAATATCGCACAGGTTTATTTTAGGGTGTGTGCATTTGTGCGTATGCATGCATCTATATACCTCATGGAGAAATAACCGTTGCATCCCTCTGCTTACACCTACATATCGCGCTGTGGAGATGCGTCAGACATGCATCGTACACATACTTGGAATCATGGAGAAATACTGCTACCCTACATTTATACTGGGCACATGATGTCAGCCTTGGTCTTCGGTCCTTGAACACATGATCTCGCGTAATACATGATAGTCGCATTACTCGTTCATGCAGGCCTGCATGGGAAGAATGCTATACATAAACGCAAACCTCAAAAACGAATGCTGCGAACAAGTGTAATACACTTGTTGATGGTGAAAGTTTATACTGTTATTGATTTTTCACTGCACACTGCTTTCAAATACCCGGTTTGTGGATTCCGGACAGGAATTCCCCAACAAGACACTATTATTAAGTAAGGACCCTAATGGGTGTATGAATATATGAATAAACCACTGCTCTCAGTAAACCAGCTTTGGTTATTGATTAATTCCGATTCGCTGCTTTAATTAGATCCAACAGCAAAGGGACAAAACACACGGTTCTGGCAAAGAGAGAAAAAAAGGTGCTGTAGGATGTTTAACAAACTTGGATGGATAGTTCTTTTGGTCTTGGTTTTTCTTGGATTCAAGGTATTTAAAGACGTTAATTCGTCAGGAGTTGCCGTGGACGAAGAGAACCCCGATGTCATCGAGATCCAGGACTTTACACCGCGAACTCTGCTCAAATATAACGGCACTGACCACAAACGCATTTTGGTGGGCGTGAAAGGTAAGGTCTATGATGTCACAGCAGGCAAGAGCCATTACGGGCCTAGCGGGCCTTATGCATTCATGGCGGGCCATGATGCTTCTCGTGCGCTAGCCAAACACAGTTTCGGCAACGAAAACCTCACCCCGATTGACGAGCCTATTGACAAGCTGGACAATTTGACCCAGGAGGAGACCGAGGCTCTGGACCAGTGGGTCCAGTTTTTCGAGGGCAAGTACCCGAGTATTGGCAGCCTCGTTAACGAGTGATGTCAGTTACTCGTATGTCGGGTGCGCAGGAGAGGGTACTAGCAGTACTGACACCACTTATCATGTGAAGTACTTTAACAGTACCCAGTTGCATCGCCAAAAAAAATACATTCGAACCGTTTTCGCTTAACTCGAGACACCTCCACTACTCACTACATAACTTGACGCTATATAATTCGACGCTTCATATTCATAACCTGACGTTCAAGTGACGTTCAAGTGACGTTTATCCAGACTCTATATAACCGAACGTTTCATAGCAACGCACACGTCATCCGTAAATTTAACACCGACATAAAGGAACAGGCGGGCAGATCGCCATCTATATATAAATACCCGCACTCCTAAAGATCGATCCACCGAACACGATTCCACCCCGCGCGCGGATTTCCTGACGAACCGTTTCGATGCATAAAAACTATTACCCTATTGGTAAGTACGTTTGATCCGTCGAGGAACTAGGTTTCAGTATGTTGAACCTGCATGTTTAAACCGTACCTTATTACACCATTCATGCGTTTGTACACGTATCCCGATATGATAGCAGCTAGATTGCGACGGAGAACGTGGGCTTTTTTCTATACGAGTCAAAAAGTACGTAAATTTACAAGTATGTGTTTCAAAACACGCAAACCCGCTGAGATCTGTAGAATCTGACCGCAGATTGTTTTTTTTAATCGGTGAGTTTATGTTCCTAATGGTGGATATTGTACACATGGGCGCGCTAATATATGACAAGGAGGAATGGCAGACTGATTCCGATTACTAAGTTGCGCAACTTCTGTCATGTGCTGAACACTTTCCTTAGCAAACGACGTAAACAGTGAAACATTGCTCTACCCTGGATTCCAGTTTTTTTTTTTAAAAAATCAATTCACCAGATCAATTCAATGTAATATCATGATCGTTTTGCACATTTAGTCGAAAGATATTTATTTATACTTATCATCTTAAAAAGGAAAATGTTCCGCGCTAAGCGAATTCGAAATGATCTCTCGGTTCCCCTGTAAAGAACAAGCAATCTGTACGGTAAAGCTTAGGTATATGATAACGGTAACATTCTTATTTTAGTGGGCCGGTACCCAGGTTAAAGTAATCCGAGATTCTAGCCGGAGATAATACGTTGAAATAACACTATACAGACATTGCGGGTACTTTTGAAAGGATATTACAGCCAAGTCCTCGAAAGTACCCACTTTTTATCATGAAAACGGCGCTGATAAACCCACCCTAATAAGCAGCACTGACTCGTCAGAACTCGCATTAATTACATGATACACTTACGTCTAACTAACAGTCTGTGTGTAATACTACATATATGCACATGGGTAAACCCGGATAATTGTGTATCTATATTTAGACCGTTAATCGAAACCCGAGATCATATCTCCCTCTCCAATCCCCCCCCCTGACTGATCCTCCGGGCTGGGTTTCCTGGGAGCGATGTCTTTTCATCTTTTTTAGTTTTTTCCTCTTTTTAGGGCATTGTGCTCATGAGCACACAAGTACATATTTTCACTTACACACGCACAACGTATGATTTATTTAGCTGCAAGCGCACTAGCGCTCGTATGCCGTTTCTCACGTGCGTTTAATTGATATTTAAAGCTGTCAGATTTACAGTGGCAAAATAAGTAGGGTTATATCGGTAATTCGCAACTCAAAGTGCAAAAAAAGCCCGATCCAGAAGACCCGAAAAGATCAGTATGCGTTTATGATCGCGGTGATTGCTATTCTCTATTTAGCATTTATATAGATTTTTATAATTCGAAAGCCTGAGAATTGATCAGCCACTAAACCTGGCCGCCCACTAACACTACTGCCACCTCCCCATTCAAGACCATAGATTCCCCCCCCCGGTCTGTCACATTGGCTGCAACGCTGGCGATTTTTTTTTCCCTCAATTCCCTGATGACAAGCTGCATCACAAATGGGTCAAGGGTAGGGTAAGGTGTTAGGTCTTGATTTAGCCAGGGTTCTTACTATTGTTCATTCGGGACCAGTTTTGATTATGTTACATATCAACAACTAGTGTTTCTCTTAGGGATCTAGAATCGCAAGCCCAGACACATACACCTCCCCCTCGCATAAGCAAAAGCCACGATTTGAGTCAACGCCTGAACAGCTTGCAAAAGTTGGCGAAATACTATGGCGCCTGAGATGAAGGGCCCCTCTGCCAAGCAGTTTAGGTGCACCCATCCTGGGTGCGACAAGGTGTTCAACCGCAAAGACTACCTCGAGCGGCACGCAGCCAATCACCTGTTTGTGAAGCCGTACGTGTGTAAGCTATGCGACCGTCAATTCAGCCGTAAAGATCTGTACGACAACCACTTAATGACCAAACGGCATGCACGCGCCGTGCTCGAGGCAGACAGCATGATCCAGTCTTCAACACGGCATCACAGCGAAAGCGACCTGGACTCTGCCAGCATGTACCGCGACAACATGAAACGGCGCAGTCCCGACCCCAATATTGGCGACCTCACGTTCAGACGGCTTCCGCCAGTCCAGCCGCCTCCCCACCTCCTGGACGACGTTGTTTTCCAGAACGCGAGCTACCGGTGCTTTTCAAAACCGGTTTCGAGGCCAATGCTGCACGCTTCCGGCTTCACCGGCGGAATCGGCGGGATCGGCTTCACCGGCGGGATCGGAAGCAGCGGCAGCAGCAGCGTGGGCAGCGGCAGCAGTATAAACGGAGGCGGTAGCAGTATAGACAGCCGCAGTCTGCATTCCAGTTCTGCCAATCCAAGCAATTTGTCCGGGTTCAGTTTGAACAGCCCGTTCAGGCACGCCGGGTACAATTCCGAAACGAACTCGCAGGTCAGCGTCCCCTCTTCGATCACATCGTCTGCTTCGAGCCGCGCATGGTCTGATTACGGCTACGGCCATTCGCTTCCTTTAGGCGTGCGGTCAATGCCGTACACTTTCCCCGCATTCGGCACGAACTCAGTGACTTCTAGTTCGCAGTACGGAATCAATCCTAGAAGCGAGAACAGAACTCCGATCCAGGTGATTGAAGACAGTCTACACATTTACTTCGAAAAACACCCGCCGAAATACATAAACTTCCGGCAGGCTCTTGACCACGACCCTGAAACGGACGAGCGAGATCGCGAATTGACGCCTGAGAAGTTCGAAACTGATGCTGAGACGTTAGCAATGGGCGCTATTGACGAAGAGACTGAACCGGCTATTGCTGCGTCCTCAGCGACTCGCCGTAATACTCACTCGAGCTCTAATTCCGAGTCTTCATTCTCGTGTTCGACCTCGAATGGGTATTTAGGCGGTATACACCAAAATGGACATACTAACACTACAAACGGACACCAAAACGGACACCAAAACGGACACCAAAATGGACATCAAAATGGGCACAGCAGCGGACACACCCACACCCACACCCACACGTCGAGCCACCGGAGCTCTTCGCATCATTCGACCCATTCAAACCACTCACGCCGCTCTCATTCTCCTAAACAACCGCATTCCCCGCATTCCGGGCGGCGGAGTTTCCGACTCAGTACCCTCAACGAGACGCCGAGCTCTCGAAACGCGTGTTTCCGCTGGTTTTTCGACGACCAGTACGAAACCGACAAAGCGAAGTACGGCTATGATCGGTACTACACCGATCTGCTTGGTGTTTACACTGAGCGGTTAGCCGAGGTCCGCGGGAATAACGACTGGGACGACGACAAGCTATTCAAAACGCCGCGCGACTGTACTGTGTGTCCCGACACTTCGCTTATTGTGCTGCAAGTTCTCGGGCAGTCGATTGAAGACATTGAAGACGAGAACGTTGTTGGCCACTGGGTGAAGACTGCGTGGGACGACGCAGCAGCGGTTTCCTATGGGATCTGTCCTGCGACGTTTGTGGCTGACGAGGTGCATACTTCGCTGCTGGTTGTGCTGGCGCTGCTGGGAATGGCGCTAGACCCTGATCCGAGCGTCAACGAGATGGCGATTAAAGGGTTTGCCTCGACTCTGCTTTATGTGTTCCAGTGTATCGAGTGCATGCCGAAACTCGAGGCGAACCAATTGAACGTTATTGAGTTGAGCAAGTTACAAGCGTTTTCGCTGGTTATCAGGCTCGACCAGATTCTCTTTAAGGCGCGCAAGCAGCACGAGTGTTTCATTACATCGAAGTACGGAAGGCTTATTTGTAATATCTTTCTGTCTAAAGTCCTTCCTCTTCTTCCCACCGTCGGCACCTTCGAACCCAAACGGAAATGCCAGCCGATCTATGCGTCGATGTACCACGAAGGCTACATTTTCCACGACGGCGCCGACGAGAACGTGCAATGGCGCGAATGGGTCAACGTCGAGGCCCTGAAAAGGCTCGCTATGGCCGTGCTCTACTACGACACGATCTACAGTTTGACGATGCCCACTATGGACCCAGTCTCCCTAGTCCATTTGGATTTCTACATGATATCCCCCGACGCTTTGTGGTACTGCCGCAACGCCTCGGAGTTCTTTGCAGTACTCGGCCGGTCCCGTACGATCCCGGCCCTTCCTTATCTCGGCCTGCTCAAGGCTCTGATCAGGTTCCCGCGCTCGCCGATGCTGGACTGCATCGAGTCGCCTCTGGACACGGTCTGGAGGTACAGTTCGTGCTATTTAACGAAAAAGCTCGACGACGTCACCGAAGTTTCGGAACACGATAAAGAGCTTATTTGCTCACGGTTCGCATGGGGCCCGTTCGGTCTGAAATCGCTGTCGCAAGGTTTGATCATTATTCTGTCTACGTACAGCGGCGTTTTACCAGCGCAGACCAACGACGTGCTCAACCTGCTGATCCACTCGCACTCGAACGTTGTAGACAAAGCGCTTAAACGGCTCGATTTCGATCTCCAGCTCAGGCTCTATAGGGGCCTGGATATGTGGAGAGTGCTGTTTTCCGCAACCTACGGTGACCTCACCGACAAGGTCCTAACGCTGCCAGGGTCGGCGTACCTGCCGCTGCAGCTGGACCTCGACCGCGCCCACGGCGACGAGAAACAGATCCCGCATTTCTCGATCCTTATGATTCTGATCTACTACTGCAGCTACGTGTACGTCCACGACGACTTGCCGATCGTGCTCGAGATCACCTCGAATTTGCGGCAGTGGCTCGACCTCTCAACCGACGTCACCTACGACACTCTCGCCGACTACCTGTATATGCCCCTTTACCAGCGCTGGATTCTGACCGATGGTGCGAAAAGCATGCTGGGCGCGTGCCTGCTGTACCTTCTGTGGTCGCAGTCCGCGTACGGCCAGGTCTACTGCAAGAACCAGAAGTTCATGTCGGCAATGATCTACATCTCGGGTATCGTTGTCTGGCTCTACGACCTTCTGCAGCACGAGCAAAAGCCCCACTCCGGCCGCAGCAGTCACAGTCACAGCCCTCATCCTCACCCTCATCCTAATCCTAGTCCCCGTCACGACAGCAGCAGCAGCAGCGGCAGCACTAACAACGGCCACGGCAATGTTAATGGCAACGGCAACGCTAGCGGAAACGACAGTAGAAACGCCGCCGAGCATTCCGAGCCGAGCATGCAGCACTCGATGCATTTTTTAGACGAGGAGCTTGAGATTGGAGACTTTGAGTTCATGAAAACCGGAACGAAGTACCTCCAGTCGACGTTCTCTATTCTGTTCGGGCAGCCGCCCCAAAGCAAGGAAAAACCCAAGGGGATCAAGTCGGTGATTCTGCTGACAGCGTGTCTTCTCTACAAACGGTCGCTTGCCGACCCGTGGGTTGAGACGCTCGTCAAGCTGCTCAGCTCAATGGACACGAAGTACACGCAGTTCGAGCTGCTGGATGTGGTGCATCAGAGCGTGAAGTTGTACGAGAGCCCGTTTATAGATCTCAACAGCCCTGCTCCTCCTCCCCGCGAACCGGCTTTTTCCAGCCCGAAAGACAGTATGGACGTGACTGAGTCTTTCAGCAACGGCAGCAGCCCTGGCGCGCCTACTAAGAAGGTCCGATTAGACAGGATCCTGACCCCGAATTCCGCTGAGCACGCTTCTGAGAGAATCAGTGTGGATTTCGGCAAAAACTAGAGGAGAATGTGCACTATTTCCATACGCAAGCTGCGGGGGTTTAATTTCGCTTGATAATACCTGGCCCCGCTGTTTCGAGCACAAGCATTCTCCATTATTTATTACATTGAATTATTTATTATCATCTTACTCTGCTAAGTAAGTAACCACTAAGTAAGTAACGTACAATCACACTAACAACAACGTCTTTTAACTGATACATACTCACCATTAACACTAAGTAACACTAAGTAACACTAACAATAATACTAACTAACACTAATTGATGCTAATTGATACTAACTAGCAGCAACAGCTGATACTATCCAGCAACTAGCGGCTAAACTAGCTACACACTACTCAGAAGTAACAATTAACATCAGTGCATTCACACTATCGCCACATCGCCACAACTGCGCCATCAACGCCATTGACTAATAGTAACTAAAAGTAACTAAAGGTAACTAAAAGTAACTAAAAGTACTACCTAAACCAGCCTCTACCCAGACCAACCAGCCAGTTAACTAAGCGCTGATACGCTATTGGATGCGCTTACGCTATTGCGTTGATGCGCTAACTGATACGCTATTGGGTACGCTAATGCACTGCTATTGGGTACGCTAATGAGTGTGCAATTGCGTGCACTAACGCCAATCTAACCGCTTAGCGCTAACGTCAAACCAGCTAAGCAAGCTTGCGCACAACTCTGAATTGTCTAAGCAACCTAATACTAACATTGTTTCATCAACCCGGCCAGCTGAAATCGGGTTTATCCACTTCATTACAACTACTCTGTATACTTATACTTATATATTCCGCTGCATGTGCACCTGCCCCGTACTGAGCCAATTAGTTTTCTGCCCTTCCCCACACGCAGGCACACGTACGCATGTATGGCTTGTACACATTACATCCACTAACTGTATGTAGTAGCTATAATAATGACAAATGGCAAGCAGTATAGGCGCCAGTTAGTCGTGGAAAGGGGTTCCCTTCCCCCTCGTCTACGTAATATCGCTGCTTCGGTGACCTAAGCGCGCAGGCTTGTTTAATTCTTTCAAACCAAACACTTTAGGACGCAAGTAATGGCTTCGGCGGCTCCTTTGAAAGTGACCGTGATAGCGGCTGACGCGCTATACAAGCGGGACATTCTGCGAAGTCCTGATCCGTTCGTCGTGCTGACTGTGGACGGCGGGCAGACGAAGAGCACAAGCGTGATCAAAAAGACGCTTAATCCGTACTGGAGCGAGACGTTTGTCGTGCAGGCCAAGCCGAGCTCGATGCTCGCGCTGCAGGTGTTCGACCACAAAAAGTTCAAGAAGAAGGACCAAGGGTTCCTTGGCGTTATCAACATCGCCGTCAAGGACGTCATCAATATGGAGACCGGCGGCGAGAACATGATCACGCGCGACCTCAAAAAAAGCAGTAACGACAGCCAGCCCGTCAGCGGGCGTCTGCTTGTTTCGTTGCAAACGCACGGCCGGGCCGGCCAGCGCCAGTCCAGCACGTCGTCGACAGGCGGAACTAACTCGGGGCCGGCGACTTCAACTGCTACGACGAGCGGGACTAACACTTCGCGGTCGGGCGCGAACTCGCACTCGAACTCGCACTCTAACTCGACGACTGCAGTCCCAACTATCACTACACCTGGAGCTTCAACCTCAGCTACTGGAACAGCCACTTCTGGCTCTTCTGGGCCTTCTGGAACAGCCACCGGAACCGTTTCAGGCAATTCCGGCGCTTCTGGCGCTGACCAGCTGAATACAACCACGTTTGAAGGGTCTGAACCCGCGAACTCGTCGTCGAGCCATCTAAGCACGTCTAACCAGTCGCTGCATTCGTACTCAGCGCCGACGGGCCCTCCGCCCACGCTTGCACAGTCGAATCAAGCGAACCACCAGATTATTGGCGGCAGCAGCGCTACTAACAGCAACGGCAGCAACGGCAGCAGCAGCGGCAACGGCGGCGCCAGTAATTCCGCATCCACGAACCAAACCACGAGCACAGGCACTGCTGTCATGTCCCCCTTCGAAGACCAGTACGGCCCGCTTCCAACCGGCTGGGAACGCCGTACTGACAACCTCGGCCGGACGTACTATGTAGACCATTCCACGCGCTCTACAACGTGGACGCGTCCTGCTAACGACGCTGGCGAGCGCGCGGCCACTAGTCTGAGCGATCAGAACAACACCGAGCGCCGCAGGCTGCAGGCCCGCTCTCTTCCAGAGAACCAGCAGAACTCGCAGCCGAATCTCGTGAACACTGGCGCGACAACTGCCGGGTTAGGCGAGCTGCCGTCCGGGTGGGAGCAGCGCGTCACTCCAGAAGGGCGGCCGTACTATGTGGACCACAACACGCGCACGACGACGTGGGTCGACCCGCGCCGGCAGCAGTACATCAGACTGTACGGCCCGAACGCACAAGGATCGACGATCCAGCAGCAGCCTGTAAGCCAGCTCGGACCTCTGCCCTCTGGGTGGGAGATGCGCTTGACGAACACCGCGCGTGTGTACTTCGTAGACCACAACACGAAGACGACGACGTGGGACGATCCGAGACTGCCTTCCTCTTTGGACCAGAACGTGCCGCAGTATAAACGCGATTTCCGGCGCAAGCTGATCTATTTCCGCAGCCAGCCTGCGCTGCGGATTCTGCCGGGGCAGTGCCATATCAAGGTGCGGAGAAACCATATTTTCGAGGACTCGTACCAGGAGATCATGCGGCAGACGCCGCAGGACTTGAAGCAGCGGCTGATGATCAAGTTCGATGGCGAAGAAGGTCTGGACTACGGTGGAGTGAGCCGCGAGTACTTCTTCCTGCTTTCGCATGAGATGTTTAACCCATTCTACGGGCTGTTCGAGTACAGCGCGCACGACAACTATACGCTGCAGATCAATCCTCATTCCGGCGTGAACCCCGAGCATTTAGTGTACTTCAAGTTCATTGGCCGCGTTGTGGGGCTTGCGGTTTTCCATAGACGCTTTTTAGACGCGTTCTTTATTGGCGCGTTCTACAAGATGATTCTAGCGAAGAAGGTTGTATTTGAGGACATGGAAGGCGTCGACGCCGAGTTCCACCGCAATTTAGAGTGGATGCTCGACAACGATATCACCGACGCTCTGGACCTGACCTTTTCGGTGATGGACGACAATTTCGGCCAGAAGGAGGAGCTGGACTTAAAACCCAACGGCCGCAACATCCCCGTGACGAACGAGAACAAACTGGAGTACGTCGAGCTGGTGACGCAATGGAAGATCGAGACGCGGATCAAAGAGCAGTTCAACTCGTTCAGGCAAGGATTCAACGAACTCATTCCTGAGGATTTGGTCAACGTGTTTGACGAGCGCGAGCTGGAGCTGCTGATCGGCGGTATTTCCGAGATCGACGTCGACGACTGGAAGAAGCATACCGACTACCGCGGCTACTCCGAGGACGACGAGGTCATCCAGTGGTTCTGGAAATGCATTAGAAGCTGGGACTCTGAACAGAAGTCCAGGCTTCTGCAGTTCACAACAGGCACGTCGCGGATCCCTGTCAATGGGTTCAAGGACCTGCAGGGTTCCGACGGACCGCGCAGGTTCACTATTGAACGGGTCGGCGACGCGCGCCATCTCCCGAAGAGTCACACGTGTTTCAACCGGGTCGATCTGCCGCAGTACAAAGACTACGACACCTTGGTGAAGAAGCTGAGCATTGCAGTCGAGGAGACCGTCGGGTTCGGCCAGGAGTAACTTTTGATAGCATTACAACACATACATACCACAATATACATTACATGCTACCGCCGTGTCCATACACGCATTTAAACTGGTGTACAATCCAATATCATACAATATCCAATATCATCCAATGTTCAAAATTCGTCAAACTTGCGTCTTGCTGTGTCTTGTTGTATATTGCTGTATCTTTCTGTGTCTTTATGCGATCTGTGGTTTGCAGCGTCTTTCTGTGATCTGCGATCTGTGCCTTCCTGTTGAGCTCTGGTGGGGGTATTTTAGGTATTTAGGTACTTAGGTATTTAGGTGGAAAGTCGCATGATGACTAACATGGATCCGGAGCTCACGGTCGACGAGGAGCATTTGCTCAAACGCGAGCTTCTCAGGCTCGAGTTGAACTATGAGAGCGTCGGGCTAGACAATATGGTTAATTTAGACCAACTAGGAACTCCGTTTGTGCTTCCGAACGGTCAATTCGCCAGCGGCGAGGGGTACCCCCTGTCCGCCTATATTTTGCGCAACTTCGTGACGACTTTTCCGTTAGTCAAAAGGGCCAAACCAAAGTTCTGGGCCGAGGTCGCGCAGCCGTTTATTCAGAACCTCGCCAGCAAAGAGATCTCGACCAGCGCTGACCGCGACGAGGCCACAAAGCGGCGCAGGGCCGGAAAGGTCCTTAAACGCCTGCTGCTGCTGTTCTTTGTAGCCGGTCTTTCTACAAACCGCAAGAAAATCAAGCCTGCTGAAAGCACAGACTCGAATTCGTCTGCAAATTCCACATCCGAGTCTATTCAAGAGTCTGTTGCAGGGTCTGCTGCAGAGTCGACTTCGGGTTCTAAGAGCGATGGGGTTCAATTGCCGCCGCCAGTAGACGAAAGGTACTCTAGTGTGTTTGCGTCGGTCATGGGATGCAGAGAAGTCACTAGCATTGGAATCATGCGCAACAAAACACACTCAGAGTACATTCTCGAGTGTTTCCACCACCGCGGGTCTAACCCGGTCTATGTCGCAAGGAGTTGGCAGGATTTCGTTGATTTGAGCAAGAGTTTAGACGCGAATTTGCCCGGAAAACAGCTGCCGCTCTTGCCTATGAAAACACTGAAGAACACGACGCTTGTAATGAACGACGACACCGAGATTCTGTTAATGCGCGAGCCGCAGCGGGTTCTGTTGCGGCAGTACCTCAAGAAACTGTGTTTTGTAGCGCGTGTCGCACACAGCCAGATTTTCCAGGATTTTCTGTTTAAAGACCCGATAGTTCTTAGTCCTAGCGACTGCACGGATATCGAGAACCGGTTAGTTCTTGACAAAAAGCGGATATTTGTAGAGCAGGAGTTTGTCGAGCTCACTAGAGACCGCGAGGCGATGCTGGGGAAGTACATTCTAGAGATCAAGAAACAGATCCTGCTTGAAGACGCGCTGCCGAAACTGTTTATGGAGATGAAACAGCACCAGCGCGTCGAGGACATGTCGCCGCTGCTGCAGAAGTTCGTGGAATGGTGTTTAGTACAGCTGGCGGGCGTGCTGTTCAATTTGTTTATTGCAGAAGACTCGAGTCCCGAGTTCTTTTCGCAGGTCAAAAGGCTGCATAATATCATGCCGTACACGGCGATGCGCGGCATTCTGAAACTGTCGAACCCGGCAATCATTTTCAAGAAAATGACGGACTTGTTTATGGCCACGCCGTTCGGGTCGAAATCGCTGCTCCAGCAGATGTTTATTAGGCTTCTGAACGACGACATGAAGTCGCAGGAAGTGCTGATTGCCGATCTCGAGAAACATATTCCTGAAAAGGATCTGCTTAAAGCAATCGACGTCTATGTCAACTCAGATCATTTGACGCGCACAGCTCTTCAGAAACTCGCTGCTGAGGAGAACGTCGATATCATTATGGAGATCGTTCGCGAGAACTGCAGTAAACAGGCGAGGCAGAAAGTGGGCGAGTGGTATAAGGAATGGCTTGCAGTCGTTGCAAGCACCTCGCCGACGGAGGAGCAGAACCCGAAAGCCGAGAGGTACTCGCAGCTGAAGGATATGCTGAAACTCAAGGTGCGCGCACACGACAAACAGGTTCTACAGGAGTTCTGGAGCGATCCTGACACGATGAAGTTCATTAGAGAGGTTGTCAACCTCACTTACGACGTTTTGATCGATATTTTCCGGTACGCCAATATCAGCGAGAGTCTAGGCGATTTCCAGAAATTCATGAACGATTTAATCAGTTATGTTAATTTCGTCACTAAAGAGGTCGTTGTTAACAGCGAGCAGATGATCACCGATCTGCTGAATCTGTTAAAAAAGCACCAGAACACGATATTCAAGTTCATTCACAGGGTCTATTCCCGCGAGACCGGGTTCTTTGTAGACCTTGTGCAGTGGATGAGTTTGTTTGTGGAGTTCGTGAAGCTCGGAAAACAGGGCAACAATAAACTCGATCTGCTGAAACTCGTCGCCGAGTCTAAAGTTGCTGACCCGGTTATTGTCAGAAAAGAGCTCGACGAGCTGCAAGCATGGCTCGATCTGCGCAAAAGTACTGCAAAGGACGCTAATGCCGGCGTGAAAAGCGAGGACTTCCCTGTGAGCGCGAGCTTTGATATCTCCGATATCGGATTGAGCCAGGAAGACGTCGATTTCGATATCGCCGAGATCGAGAACGACAATTTAGACGAGTTTATTGTCGATCCCAAACGCGAGTTCAGCAACGACCCAGTGCTGCTGGAACGGCTGGAACGACAGAAGAAGAAGGATTTAGAAGCTCGGAAAGCGCAGCTGAAACCAAGACCGGAAATGAAGGAGACGGAGAAACTGCTGCCGGCGTTTACCGAAATGGTCTACGGGTTGTTAGGCAGCGCCAAACTAGAACCTGCCCCGTTCGAGTAGACCTATACCATACAAATACATATCTACATCAACCATTATGCTACACAACCATATGCCAATTACATGCACGTACGACATGCCAATTACATGCTACACAATTACTTACCTATCACATTCACACTACATACTCACTAAATGCTCATTACATGCACCTAACCATTACATGCAAGACCTACCCATTACATGCTGCAGCATGCTATATCACCACCCACATGCTTCACGTTTACGTCATACCATGTCTAAAAAACTTTCGCTGTCGAAAGACATTCTAGGCGAACTGTCTGGAGTGAACGACGCAGACTGGCGCAAAAACCATAATGTAGGCAAGAAACGCAAGTCGCGGAAAGAGTCGAGGCGCGAGCTGCGGCACTCGAAGAAACAGAAGAAACAGCCTGAACAGGAAGTCGAGGTCAAGCAGAAGCAAAGAAAAGAAGCTAAACAACCGAAACAACTGAAAAAGAAACCAGTAAAGAGCGACGTTACTCTAGCGCCGTTTCTCAGTGCTCATGATATGGATATGCAGAAACAGGACGACGAGAATATCAACTACTACTCGAAAATGCTAGGACTGAAATCCAAAGGCAAACTCGACGACGATCTGTTCGCGGATTTGGATTTAGACTATCATTCAAGCGACGGGCCTACTGACGACGAATTGAAGAAACTCAATGAACTTAAAGCCGATTCAGGAAACGACAATTCGGGAAGCGACGATTTCGACGATTTCGACGAAGAAAAAGAGTTGACGGCAGAGCAGACAATGGCGAAACTGGCGAAACTGAAGAACTCAAAAGGAAAGCCTAGCGAGGTCAGAATCGTTAAAGAAGACGAGTTAAAAGACGATACGTTAAGCGAAGACAATTCTGAAGACGATTTTGAAGACGATTTTGAAGACGATGAAACTGATGGTTTAAGAGTAGTCAAAGAGTCTGAATTAGGAATGGACGACGATTCGTTGAGTGAAAACGATTTCGAGAGTTTTGACGAACTCGAGGACGAGGACGAGGAAAACGATTCTGAGGCCGAGAAAACAATGGCTAAATTGAAAGCGTTGAAACAGGGCAAACCCAGCAACTCTGAGATGCGCATTGTTAGAGAAGATGAGCTTGGAATGGACGATGATTCGTTGAGTGAAGACCAGTTCAGCGAAGACGAAGAGGAGGAAGAGGAAGAAGAAGGAGAAGAGGAATTGACTGCTGAACAGACAATGGCTAAATTAAAGGCTTTAAAACAGGCCAAACAAGGAAACCAAGGCAAGCAGGCAACCGGAATACGTATTGTTAAAGAATCTGAACTGGGTATGGACGACGATTCGTTAAGTGAAGACGAGTTCAGCGAAGAAGACGAAGAGGAAATGACCGCTGAACAAACAATGGCTAAACTCAAGGCTTTAAAGCAAGCTAAACAAGCTAAAGGAGGCAAACAGGCAAACGGAATGCGCATTGTTAAAGAATCCGAGCTTGGAATGGACGATGATTCGTTAAGCGGAGAAGAGTTCAGTGAAGACGGTTCAATTGAAGAGATGAGCGATGAATTGAGCGGAGACGAAGAGGAATTGACTGCCGAGCAGACAATGGCTAAATTAAAGGCTTTGAAGCAAGCCAAACAAGAAAACCAAGCTAGCCAAGCTAATGTTGAAAGCGAGAGCGAGAGCGAGGAGGACGAGAACCCGTATGTTCCGCCTAAACGGAGGTCTGCAGACGCGCCGGTTCCTAAAGAAGTGGTTCTGCCTACAGACACTGCAGCTATTAACAAACTGCGTAAAACGTTTAAAAGTTTGCTCAATCGACTGGCCGAGCCTACACTAAACACGATCACCAACTCGGCAGCTGCTGTTTTCTTGCAGAACTCGGTCGGCGACTCGACGTCGACATTCACTGACGAGCTGCTGGAAATCGTTGATATCGACCAACCGATCCAGCATTCGCTGATCACCGTTTATACTGCGCTAGTCACTGCTCTTTATGACAGAGTGGGGATCAATTTCGCGGCCCATTTCTTGCAAACTGTGGTTGAACGGATCATGGCTACTAACACTGAAGTCAAACAGAACTTGGTCACGCTGTTTATGGAGATGTACTCGTTCAACATCGTTTCGGCGAAACTGCCGTACGAAATGATCCAGAACTTCTTACAGAACCTAAACGAGACGCAGATCGAGCGGATTTTGATTATTCTGCGTTCAGGCGGCTCGCAACTCAGATCCGATGATCCAGTAGCGTTGAAAGAGGTTATTCTCCTCCTCCAGCAACAGGTTTCTAAAGACAAAATGACGCCGAGGATGCGGTATTTAGTAGACGCGACCATCGAGCTGAAAAACAACCGCCAGAAACCGCTTAATTCTACAATCGTCGAATTGCGATTGAGGCTACGGAAACAGCTGAAACTCAGTAAGCAGCCGCTCAGAGTCGGGTTACAGGACATTCTCGACTCGCAGACTAGAGGCAAATGGTGGCTAGTAGGCGCCTCGTGGAAGGGCAATGACCAGCAAACTAGTTCTGATAACCAGGTCGCGTCGGCGTTTGCTGACGACGATTTCGGAGCAGTCAACTGGCTGGATTTGGCTAGAAAGCAGCGACTCAATACCGACGTTCGCAGAGCCGTGTTTGTAGCGTTGATGGGGGCCGAAGACTATTTAGAGGCCTGTATCAGGATCGACAAACTCGGTTTGAAAAACCGGCAGGAACGCGATATCCCGCATGTCATTCTTCACTGCTTGGCCCAGGAACCCGCGTATAACCCGTACTACGCTTTGGTGGCTGGAAAACAGTGTGCCAAGCACTCCCTAATGAAGACTTTCCAGTTCAGATTATGGGACTATTTCGCCACAAACCCGGATACAAACCCGCAACTGGCAATGCACTACGGCCGGTTCTACGCGCAGTTGGTGCATGCCGGGATAATGAAAATGGACATTTTGAAAACGATCGACTTTTTAGGCGGGTCTTCAGACGTCAAGATCTTTTTAGAAGTGTTCTTCGTCACTCTTTATAAACAGATCGCTAAAGACGCTGAAAAGAGCGCGAAACGGTCAAAGGACTCGAAACTGATTCCAAAGAGAGGCGCTGTTGAAAGAGACGGCAAGGAACTGGCTGTCCAGTTGTCGAAAATCACCGATCCTAGAGTCTTGGCTGGAATCAAGCTTGTTAATGAAGACATTGCTAGATCCGACGCTATTCAGTCTGAAAAGGATAGAGACAGAATCGTTTGGGCGGCTGCGTTTACAAACGATATTATCGACGAACTGGTTAGAAAGCTTGATAAGTAGTCCACGCTTTGTATTTTACTTGTATTTTACTTTTACTCCTTTTATATTTTACTGCTTTTTTGTGTTACTTTTTGTTTGTGGTTCGTTTTGTGGTTTGTTTTCATGTTTAGTCAATAGTTTCATTATTTACTATTTATCATTTATTATTAGTAATACATATGCAGCTGGTTGTTGTTAGCGTTGTTGTTAGCGTTGGCGTTGGCGTTAGCGTTAGTTTGCAGTTGGTGTCGTTTCAACCGATGTTGGTTTAGTAGAGTGAGGTTTAGAATCAGGCGCAGAAGTGCCGGTGGCAGTGGCAGTGGCAGTGGCAATACTCTCTCTGATCTGAGTACTGCTGAGTTTACCGGCTTTAGCGTCAATCAAGCCGATCTCGATAATATCCAGGACCGGCCATTTCAGTTTCTTCCGCGCTTCGTTTACTTGATCAGCGCCTTCACGTGTTTCTTTGCTAACAACTAACGCGTCGATTTTCCGGATCCCGGTTGTAGGGCCGAACATATTGTCTAATGGGTAGGTTTCAATGAGCATATTGGGTTTCAACCGTCTAATAAACGCTTTCACTGTAGCCTCGCGTTTCTCGAAAGTTTCTAAGTACTCCGCATACTGTTTATTAACCAGCAACGAGTCAACAGTGATTCCTACAACCACCTTCAACGAGGCCGAGTATGCGGCCATTGAGAGCAGAACTTTATGTCCAATATGCAGGTGGTCAAACGTCCCGCCCACAGCCACTACGCTGTAATCTCCTAGCTGCGGCCGGCACTCGTCTTTACAAAGATGCGGCGGCTTTGCATAGGCCAGCTGGTTCAATCTCTGCTGCCGTTTAAGTTTCCTGGGATCTTCAAGGAAGACGGTGTAGTTGACATCCTTCTCAACAGGCGCCAGTTCGTACAGCTTGCGCATCAATTGCTCGGCATCGGAAATGTAGACTGGTGTTGGACTAACGAGGATGTTCAGGTCCTCGTTCTCAGGGGTTATGGCGATGGCATTAGAAACAGCACACGAGTCGAAACCAAGGGTTTTCGACACTGGAAGCGATTTGTATTCGTTGCTGCAGTCTAGTTCGAGTGTAGACATTGCTAAAAACGACCTGCTTTCGTCAGACAGGCCAAACAGCTTATGTACTAGCCGCGCTAGGTGGAACGCAAGCAGCCAGATATTCATAAACTATGAGTAATCAGCGAGTTCGTTGGGAGACGCCATATGTATATGTATATATATATCTCAACGAGCACTGGGTTATCTGATACCGACGAGGGGCGAATCTGGCCCTTTCACGCTTACTTAAATGGCGATCTGATCGGACACGTACGCATATAGGCACACGCACACGTACGCACGTATAGGCATGTATGCAGACCTGTAAAGCACATTAAAAAGCAAAACAAGCGAAAGAGAAAACGGGGAACTATAAACGTCAGAAAATCAGAAAATTGCGCAACTAAATGTATTAAATACCGATTCAATAAGTCAATGCGTAGTTAGTTCAGTAGTCATAGCTGCAGGCACAATCGCTAGAGTGTGAGATATGCAGATAGGCTGTACTCTGGCTTAGTGATCGGCATGACGTTGTTAGAAGAACTGGCAGCAGAGGGCGTTAACACCGGCGAACATGGAACGCTAACGCATTCACAGTCTGTAGCTAAATCGATCTGCTTTTCTGAAGAGTGCAGGCAGAAGAAAAGTGCTGTAGAAATAGTTGTTAATCATTTAGACGACGACCCCGTTTTCGGTTCAGAAGTAATTGCTTGGCTGCGTAGATACAGACTCGTTAACGTAAATTTGCTGCTACAGACATATATCTACACACGAAATGAAGGCATGTTCGAGGTCTGCGGAACCCAGGATCTTGAGCGCGATACTAGAATATATCTAGGCCTCCCTGAATTGGCAGAAACCAACGACAAGAACGACAAGAACGACAAAGAAAAGTATAGTGGACCAGTTTTAGATGTGGAGATCAAATTGACTGCTAAACGGAATGCCGAAATACAATTGCCTGCTAAGAAACGCGACACTAGCACTAAACTACTTGGAGTAAACACTGCTGACATCAACCAAGTAGCCGGGATATTAACGTCATATTCGTCGGCCATTGAAGCGAGCAAAAAGATCGTGCAAATCGGCGGCGATCACGACAAAACAGCCGAAACCGTATGCGAGCAGTGCTATAAATCGAGCCCGTACAACCGGTTCTACGGATCGCTAGTAATGAATCTACTGAAATCTAACGAAAGTATATGGACTGAGAGCTTCAGCAAACAATTAGACGCTCTGTTCACAACCGTTTCTGATACTCTGGATACTGACCAATTACAAACTATTGGCACATTCTACGGGCATGTTATGAGCAGCATTTCCAACTGGGAACCGTTTTTGGAAATGACGTCGCTCGCTCCTTCTGTCAGCACGCCTAGTAACCGTATTCTGTTTATGGCACTGTTAACTGAACTCAAACAGGAATTGGGAGAGGCTGAGGTGGAAAGAAGAATAAAGCAGTTGAAAATAAAGCAATTGGTGGAAGGCCAATTAGCTGCTAAATTCTGGAAAGTCGCCGCGTTGAATGTGTCAAAATAATGCAACCTCATGTATGGACAAATGTATGTATAAATGTACGAATGGATGGGTTTGAATGTGATATATTTAAATACATGTGTATAAGTATATATTTGAATCCATGTTTATATATTTAAACCCAGGTTTATGTATGTGTATATGTACTTTTGATTGATGTGCACGTTAAAGCACAACCCCCACCCACCCCACAATATCCATTCATATGCAATCTCGTGCTTACCTAATTAAGCACCATATGTATCGTCCAATTAAGATCAACGGTCAGGGACTGGGTGCCAGGTTTGCACGCCAGTACTCCTCGGCGCAGAAGTTCGACCTTGTGGTCATTGGCGCCGGTCCTGGTGGCTACGTTGCTGCGATCAAAGCCGCCCAGCTCGGTCTCAAGACTGCATGCATTGACAAGCGTGGCCCGCCCGGCGGCACCTGCTTGAATGTAGGGTGCATTCCGTCGAAAGCGTTGTTGAACAACTCGCATATCTACCACACGATCAAAGAAGACACGAAACGCCGCGGAATTGACGTCACTGACGCGAAAATCAACTTCCCCCAGTTCATGCAAGCCAAGAACGACGCCGTCAAAGGGCTTACTGACGGCGTCAGAATGCTGCTGAAGAAGAACAAGATCCAGTACTTCGAAGGCACTGGCACTTTTGTCAGCGACAACGTCGTCAAAGCCAGTCCTAATGACGGCTCCGAGCCTGTCGAGCTTGAAGCGAAAGACATCATTATCGCTACCGGGTCCGAGGTCACGCCGTTCCCGGGAATCACTATTGACGAAGAGCGTATTGTCAGCAGCACTGGGTGCTTGGAGTTGAAGGAGGTGCCGAAATCGATGGTGATTATCGGTGCTGGCGTTATTGGCCTCGAAATGGGCTCAGTGTGGAGCCGTTTAGGCACTAAAGTCACTGTCCTCGAGTTCGGCAACGCAATTGGCGGAACTGCTATGGACGGTGAGCTGTCGAAGACCGCTGCTAAGCTTTTCAAGCGCCAGGGAATCAATATCCTGTTCAACTCTAAAGTGAAGTCAGCTGAAAGGGACGGCGAGACGGTCAAGACCGTTTACGAGAACTCGAAGAACGAGGAAGTCACTGTCGAGTCGGATGTTTTGCTGGTGGCTATTGGCCGCAGGCCGTACACCACGAACCTCGGTTTAGAGAACGTTGGTGTCGAATTGGATAACCGCGGCAGAGTCATTATGGACAGCGAGTACAGGACGAACAAGAAACATATTAGAGTTATTGGCGACGCCACTTTCGGACCGATGCTTGCGCACAAAGCCGAGGACGAGGCCATTGCCGCTGCCGAGTACATCAAGACCGGCCACGGGCACGTCAACTACAACGTCATTCCTTCGGTCATGTACACGCACCCCGAGTTCGCGTGGGTCGGACAGACGGAGGAGCAGCTGAAACAGAACAAAGTCAACTACAAGGTCGGCAAGTTCTCGTTCGCGGCCAACTCGCGCGCCAAGACCAACCTCGATACCGACGGGTTTGTTAAGGTGATTGTCGATAAAGAGACCGACAGGATCCTGGGCGTCCATATTGCTGGTCCCAATGCCGGCGAGATGATCGGCGAGGCCGGTCTGGCTATGGAGTACGGCGCTGCCGCCGAGGATATCGCGCGCACTTGTCATGCCCATCCTACTCTTTCTGAGGCTTTGAAGGAGGCTGCCATGGCTGCTTTCGACAAGCCCATTAACTCTTAGACTATAGATAGTATTTGCCTATACTGTGGAGAACCGCATGTATTCATACTTCTATTAGATAAAGACGCATGTAATATACTATAATGGTTATGCATGTAATATGGGTATGAATTCATTAATATGGGTAGCGCGCGAGTATGTATTATTTGCATCATTTAGGCACACTAAACTGTGGCAGATCAGGAACGGTTATTTTAGTCTTGGCCTTCATCTTCTTATAAACCGGCCGCAGTTTGTCGAGAATTTTCGCGAACTGGTTGTGGAAATCAAGGTCTTTGTCGCCGATCTTGATCATGGACGTCGACAGCTTGCATATACCTTTATCCAGTTTCTCCAGCAGCCTGTCGGTCGCATAGTCGCCGCCGACATTGAAAATCGGCTCCACCTTGTCGTTCATGGCTTGCATGAACTCTTCGAACTTGTTGTAAATGTCAACGATCTCAGTGAAGTTCGATACTTTGGAAAGACCTACCGACGCGTCGGCCAGGCTGGACACATTGCCTGCGAACCCGCCGATTTCTACCTGGATGGGATAGTACAGTCTGTACCCGGCGTGCTCGGTCCAGTTCTTCAGGTTTTTAGTGACGTTCGTGGCGTAGTACAGCGTGAGGTTCATTTGCGGCTCGAACTTCTTGTTGTCTCCACGGCGCAAGCCAAACAGACTCCATATCGAGAACAGGTTCGACCCTTCTGGCTCGTCAAAGCATTCAGGACAGTCAGAGTCTTCTGGATCGTCAAGGCTTTCAGGACCGTCGGGCGCGAAACTCGAGAACGAGATGCTCGAGTTCGGTGCTGTCTTGGAAACTGTTTTGTTGTTAAACCCTTCGAACGACTCGAAAGTAGGCGCTGCACAAACGCAGACAAGGAGCAGAAGAAGTCTCTGAATCATACTACAATCAGCCTTAGAACCAGATCAAACTAAACAGAAAAGCTGTTCAGTTAAATTCAGCATCACTGGTTCGGTAATAGAATTAAGGACTATACTTGAGCTAATTAAGACCTAACGAAACACACAAACCCGAAACACATTAAACGACGTGATACATGCTCGTGCACATGGCATGATACAAAAGGGTATATTGATTGCAATATGGGCCGTATGGGCCACATGGGCGATACGAGAATGAGATCGGTTTAGATTGTTGATTATAGAGGAGGGAGCGACCATCGCAATTATAAGATTATTTTCCCTTTAAAGTCTTGAGCTTTTCTCCTCGTGTTCCCTTACTTCGCCGACGGCAGGGCGGGCGCTCCTGAGATCTTGGTTATCTTGACGGTCTTTGTGTAACTCGCATGTAACGATCCTAGTAACGGCGCGAACTTCGTCTGGAAATCAGCGTCCTTTCGTGTGGCTTTTAGTACTGAGTTCGTCATTTTCGTGATCGCTTTATCGAGTTTCAGAATCAGCTGGTTAGTAGCATAGTCGCCGCCGACGTTGAAAATGGCTTTGGATTTCGAGTCAATGACCCTGAAAAAGGTGTTGAACTCTCTGTACAGCTTGAGAACCTCGGCAGCGTTGTCCAGCACTGAAGACTCTTTCGGTTCAGACGCCAGTTCGGTCGTGTTTCCGACAAACTGCGCAATCTCTACTTGGATAGCATGGTACTCCCTGTACCCATCAGGCTCAGTCCAGTTCTTCAATTCATGGCTGATGTTCTTCACTAGCTGCACGGTGTCCGTCAGTTTAATCCCGAAATCTTTCGGCTTGTCTTTAAACAACGAGAGAAGGTCGGTGTCCTCTGTAGTGGGTGTGGGCTTCTCGGAATCAGATTCGAAACTCGCGAACGCAGACTTGTCCGAATTGTCTGAACTGTTGTCTGAACTGTTGTCTGAACTGTTGTCTGAACTGTTGTCTGAGCTGCTGTTCGAATTGTTCAAGGGCGCATCGTTTGTAGCGCTGTACTTCTCACTGTATGTCTCATTACGAGTATTATCGTATACTTCATTGCCGGCCCCGCCGTCGAGTTCTCTGCCTTCGTTCGAGTTGACGCCTTTAAAGCCTGCAAACGGCTCTAAAACCGGCAGCGCCGACGCAATTGCAAACAAGGAAAGGAGGTTCATGATCAGCATTCAAAACACACGCAAAATTAATAGGCAAATAGCTCAAAGGAAAGGTCTGTGTAGGAAACAGAATATATATAACGGAAAGGTGGAGAAAAGCAGGAACCCGGAGGTGCACAAAGCAAAACATTAAGTTAAAACGTAAAAGCCAATCCCCCGAGCCCCGATAAGACCGGATACGTGAAACGAACGCAATGAAAGGAAATTGAGGCACGTAAACAATGATACGGTTTATTTTACAAGGCTAAAATGTACGTCGATTTCTGTCTTTTTTGAGTGCCGTTTGCAGTCTCTTAGACCCCCAGCAGGTTCCAGAGTCCCCTGTCGTTAGAAGGGTCTTTATACACAATAGCCACCAACACGCGGTTATTGGCCACATCGTCCAGCAAGTCGAAAGAGTCGGTGTCTTGAGCATAAAGCTGCTGCCAGGCTCTGATAACGCCGAACACCTCGTCTCTCCATACTTTAAACGATTCGTAAGCGATGATCGTTGTATCAACGCGCGAAGACTCCCACACACCCCAGGTAACAACGTTGCGCGTGTTTTTATCGCAGTTCGACTCGACATCGCCGAGTTCAGGCGCAGCATAGTACGCTAATTTGTCGTTGTTCTTGACTTTCGGCATGAGCTTCTCCCACTCGGCCGAGTCCAGCAAAAACTCGATATAAGACTCTTGGTAGATCAAACCGTTAGGAGGACCCCACCCAGCGATTCTGTCGGTAGAGGGACACCCGTTACATGCTGGTTGCGACGAGATCGTCCACATCCCGCTCATGTTGAGCTCAATAAGCTCTTCCTGGATCAGCGCTGTTTCCGCCGAAAGGGCCTGGTCGCCGAACGGGAAAATAGGAAGCTCGTTAGTGATATGCCGCACAAACAGTTTCGAAATATCCTCTACCTGTTTCAACTGTCCCCATTTCGGGTTCGGCTGGTTCCCAATAGCGCCGTGCACAACCGGGCCGTAGCCGTCGATCTCGCCAAACGCGGCACTCGACGGATCAGTGTACCTGCCGTTTGTGAACTCGTCCCAATCGTTCGCACGGGAGTCTGGGCTTTTAGGCGCGTTGGGCGCAGTGTTCACTTCTTCAATCGATTTCTCAGCAAGGTCGGTTTTCTGCAGAATCGTTGTCAGGCACTTCTCGAGGTTCAAACTGAAGAAATGGAACGAGTGGACGCCGGCATTAAGCAGCTCGGAAATCAGTTTCGACATCATTTCAATGCCGTACTCCTTCACCTTCTCGTCGTCGTGCACATCGATCTTCTTGATCGTTTGAAGCACATTGATAGGAATGCTCGCATGGCTGAGCTCGGCGCTTCTAACGAACGTGCGGTAACTCACTAATGGCATAAGCCCGGGGAAGAGCCTCTCGTCGGCGATCTTCGGGCCAAGCCTAGGATGCTCTCTAACGCGTTTCTCGTAGCCCAAGAACTTGCTGGCGTCGTAGAACATCTGCGTCATCACGAACTCAGCACCGGCCTCGATCTTGTCCGCCAAAAACTCGATATCCTTGTTCAGGTCGGGGATATGCGTAGGACTGTCTGTGAACCCTTCAGGGTACCCTGCGACGCCAATACAGAACCGGTCTTTGTACTGCTCCTTTATATACTTAATAAGGTCAATAGCCCACATGAAATCGGACTTCGTAGAGTAGTCGCTGCGTGGCCTGTCGCCGCGGAGAGCCAGAATATTGTCGATGCCGGAGTCGAGAGGAGCGATCGCTGCTAGCGTGTCGTCGAGGATCTGTTTAGACATATTCGTGCAAGTGAGATGCAGCACAATAGGAACCTCTTTTCCCAGCGCTTTGCTCAAATGCTTTGCGAGCTTGACGCTGCGTTCGGCCGAGGTGCCGCCGGCGCCCCACGTCACGCTCACGAACCGCGCGCCCATTGCATGCAGCCGCTGCGCACGCGAAATCAGGTTATTGAAACCTGCGTCTGTAGACGGAGGAAAGAATTCCACGCTGAATTGACGGTCTTTTTTGCTCAGTTCACAAAGCTTCATATTGTGGATATATGGATATGTGGATGTGATGACTCAATCACTAAGCGGTGCACTTACCTTGGCCAGGCAGGCAGCTAAGCTAGGTAGGGGTTTAATGGGTTTATGACTCTGACTGACTCTGACTGACCCGCTTACTGACTGAGCAGCTGAACGGCCACAAATCACGAGAGAAGGGGTTGGACAACTGATTGGTTAGCTGGAATCGATAACGGATATTTCCACAATTTAATACCTACATCCGATTAATACGGCCAACACGGCAAAAAAAAGAAATCAGTAAAAACGTTTATATTGTCTGTACTGTTTTCTTTTTTTTAAATACTGATTTCGTCTCTTTGATTTCGTCATTTCGTGCCTAATTTCTGGCCACAATTCCGGTTAGTATCTACGCCTTTGGTTTTTTTTGTACTAAGTTTTCATGACGACCGTCTGGCTTTAAGTTGTATTACCCGCTCTGCATGACGCAGCTATAGAGAAGTTATCATGGGTGAGTTTATGGGACAAGGGCTTCAGCGCTGTCCAGAGCTGCCACTACTAACGCTACTACTACTAACGCTTGTGACACTAGTAACACTAGTGACGCGAGTAACGCTAGGCTAATTATTTGGTATATGTAATGACGTCTACCTGCAGGACGCGCGACATTCTGCAACCAGTGTGCAAATACTTCAGTGGCTTTTCAGTAGCTTTTCAGGAACTTTCATGAGCTTTTCAGCAGCTTTTCATGAGCTTTTGAGTTGAATGCAGAGCTGTATAATGCCGCGCGCTATATCTTATCTGCCGAATCTAATATCCTGAAACTGATATTTCATATTTCATATTTCATATTTCACTACTGTGCTAAACTCAATAACACTCTAAATATCCTCCATAAAGACATACAAATCCAAGCACTTACTGCACTCTGCACACTGTAAACCGCACGTACCCCCTTTTCTATAAATACAGGGCATGCACACCCATTACATACTGTGCGGTGCGCGGCTTATGTACTGATTTGAAATTGACATTTGTAAGGGGCCCTGCGTTGCACACTACACACGGTCACGAAAACCACGCTATCCTGTGACCTAACACACCACACACCCCATACAGACCAGTATGAAGATTGACCAGCCGCGTTTCCGTGGTCGGTTAGCGCGGCCACTCATTCTGCTGCTCAGAATCCTCCGCAACCGCAAAACTATCATGTTTCTCCTTCTGCTGTGCGTGACGGCCATGCTCGCGCTTTTCACGTCGGTCCCGTTCATCCCGCATTTCCGGCTGACGTCGCCGAAGTACGTCATTGTGCTCGGCGCCAACCATGGAGGCGGTGTCCAGCAGTGGAAGAGCGGCAAGGACTGGGAGCTCGAGAAGCTCAGCATCGCCAACAAGAAAGCGTACGCTGAGAGACACGGCTACAACATCGTTATCAAAGACATGACGATGCAGAAGAAGTACTCGCAGGAGTGGCGCGAGGCGTGGCAGATGGTGGACGTCATGCGCGAGGCAATGCGGCAGTTTCCGTCTGCCGAGTGGTTCTGGTGGATTGACTTGAACTCGTACATCATGGAGCCGCAGCGCAGCCTGGACGAGGTTCTGTTCGGCCATTTGGATAAGCTCGACCGCGACTGTAACCTGTACAACCCCGCTAATATGGACCTCGACTTGCCCTTTGTCGACTACAGCCAGGACATCAGCATGGTTCTGTCTCAGGACTGCGCTGGGTTCAGTCTAGGCAGCTGGTTCCTTAAACGTGGCCAGTGGTCGGACCTGCTGCTCGATCTCCTCTGGGACCCGGCGTTCTACGGCCAGAAGTACCCAGTATGGTCTCATGTCGAGCAGAGCGCCGTAGAGTACTTCTACAACACGCAGCCGTGGATCCGGTCAGGCACGGCGTTCGCCCCGCAAACCGATATTAACGCATACCCCCGTGGCGCGTGCGGTGGCGAAGAGCCCGATAACACTAAGATTTTCTACCGCGACGAAGACCGCAACTTCCTTGTCAATCTAGCCGGGTGCTCATGGGGCCGCGACTGCTGGGCCGAGATGCAGGAGTTCGAGAAAAAGGCTAAAGCCAACCACAGAAACCGGTTCTTGTTGTTCTGAATTCGGAAATGCTTAGAATAGAAAACGAACTCTTTAGAAAAAACACAAGAAGAAACTGAAATTGAAATTGGAATTGAAATTGGAATTGGAATCAAACAAAGATTTACAAAAGTTTACAAAGATTTACAAAGATTTACAAATTTACAAAAAATCGAAGCGAAAACTGAAACCAGAATCTGAAACAAAAAATCGAACCAGAAAAAGTTGAGCCAGAAATAATTGAAATCAAACAACAATCGAAGAATCCACCACGGTCCACGACTCAATGGAAATGCTAATAACCAACCCATCTCTTGTGGTCTCATCATGTAGTCTGCGTCACTTTATCATCTTATCTCTCTGTAATATCCTCTATATCTTTCCTTTACTCCTATAAGTTACCACAATGGCCTACCATAGTGTCGTAGTAGGTTCCACACTATGGTTTCACCTAACAGTCCTACCGTGATACAATAGATCCCACCAGGTGTTAATAGATCCCACACAATTGCCCCACAACAGTCCTACCACAACGGTCCTACCACAAACGTCTCTAATGTCTCCTTACATATCTAAGAAACACCAATTAATTTATTGTATCAGCCATTGAACTTATTGTAATTGTTGAACCATTGAAATTGAAACTGAAATTGAAACTGAAATTGAAATCGATGAAATTGTATCTGTATATCGCGTGCTATGTATTTTTTGTATCGTATTTTGTATAGTTATTGTTAATTCATTTATACAGATCTAATAGTCCTGCTCCTTCTCGGCAAACCCGCGCTGTTGCCTGACGATCTCTTTATTGCGCTCGTTGTGCTCGTCGCGAATAACCGTGAACGTGAACCCAGTGAGAATCGTGTCGAAAAACAGGTACGTGACTGTCGGCGCAGTGGCAAGAGGCTTCCATTTCATAATATAGCTTAAAAACGTCAGAACCAGCAAAAAAAGCAGTCGCAAGGGAAGCACGTCCATAAACTCGTTCAAATACGACACGCTGTTCAACCTAGCAAGGTCGTTGACTACTTGAAACATCATCAACACAGCAACCAACCCTTCGCTGCCAGCTCCTGTCAGGTTCGACACGCTGGAACCAATAGCTACAACAAATTTGCTGCTGTAGATGGCTTTCGGGTTGCGGATCAGGAAGTACGCAATGACCGAGAGCCATAGAAGGCGGAAATAGACCAGTCTTCTGCCAGTAACCAGTTTCTTGTTTGCCATTTTCACTAACCCAAATCCAGTAATCAACCCATGCTATCTACATAATAGCGTGCTACCCATACTTCCCATACCTTGCTACCCATATTACCACACCACATACGCGACCCACACCAATACTACCCACATTCACCACCACACTGCCACACCAGATTACACCCTATGAATGGATCGGATTTACCTTATAATATAGTATTCTATAGTATGTTATTTAGTCGTAGAAGTCATTAATATACACTTATTAGATATCGAAAGTCGTCAAAAACTCCCGGAACGTGATCCTTCCGTCGTCGTCCAGATCAAACGTTTGGAACAACTCTTTCAGCTCGTCGTCGGTCGTGGGGTATTCGATGCTCTCCACATACCGCCGAAGGCTTTCTAGAGTTATCGACTCTGCGCCTTGTGCAAGCTCTTTAAACGCCCGTTTCACCTCTTCGGCAGGGTCCTGAATTGAGATCCTGTGCAGCATCTCCCGCTCGAAGTCCGTGAACGTGATGTGCCGCTGGTGACTAGGATCGCTGCGTGTGATCAGCGTCAGAACTTCCCGGTTGGGAACGTCGAACCCTAGCGACTTCATTGCGTACTTCAGTTCATGGAATTTCAGCTTCCCGTCGTTGTCGTCGTCGAACACATCGAATACAGTGCGTATGTTCTCCCGCCCAGTTTCCAGCCGCAAGTCCCGCAGTGACTGGTTTACTTTGATGTCGCCAAGACTCTCGTTGAATAGACTGTAGGACAAATCATGGCTTTTGTTCTCCGGCCGGTTCATGCTGCTCTGCCGTCCGCTTACAAATGGGATAGAGACTTGCGTGCGAGCTGCATTTGTTGATGGTTCCGGCGTTCAGGTCTTTTCATCTCTTCATATTTTTAGTGAGCTGCTGTTGCTGTTGTTGGGTGAAGTGTCTATGTACGCATGTTAATGCCTATGAATGCTGTTAAAACGTCATGTTAATGTCATGTTAATGGTTTGCCATAACGTCATACCGTAACGTCACACCATAACGTCATGCCGCTCGCCTGCTCAATTCGGTTGCTTACATGCTTGACCCGTGGAATGGTCTCTATAACATACAAGGGTTACAAGGGTTGTTGTGCTTGTGCTTGTATGCGTTCTGCGGCTGGGTCCCTAACCTTAAATGATTTTTCAAGCAACTGTATGCATGTATCCTCTCTCTCTGTAAACACAAATGAACAAATTCAAGAGTTTGCTGCTGAATCTCCGGACCTGTTTAGAATCCAATTCGAGCCTCGTTTCTAAACTGGATGCAAGACCTGCCTCGCTGATGGCTTTGTTCTCGCAGTATACCTCAAACGAACAGGATTGGGGGAAGTACGCTTTCTACGACCCAGCAGTGAAGTACACTCGCAACGGCGTAGATAGTTTCGGCAGCCTGGCTAGTCTGCTAGTGCTTGTATGGACTCCAGGCATGAGTTCTGCAATCCACGATCATTCGAATGCCCACTGTATTGTGAAAGTGCTTAAAGGCCAGATCCAAGAAACACTTTACACAAACCCCGCAAACGCAGTTGCAGCCAAACGAAACAGCACAATTACCAACACAGATGAAAATGCGCCGCTAAATGTAGACAAAATCAGTCTCTACAGTGAAAACGAGGTCACATACATAAACGACAATATCGGTCTGCATCGCATGCATAATATCGGAACCGAGCCTGCAGTGACTCTGCATCTGTATACACCGCCGTACGCTGCTATGTACGGGTGCAGCGTCTACAATTTAGACGGGTCGCATAAACCAGTCCCAATGGCAGCTCTATACTCGAACAACGGGATCAAAGAACCCAGCCCAGCGAATACTTGCTAACCATACTTGCTAACCATACTTGCTAACCCTACACCCAAGACCATCCCCCAAGCGAGTCTCGTCAACTCTCATTCGTTTCATGATACATTATACCGTACAACCTTTATATAAATTAATGAACTTTATGAACTTTATTAATTGAGATACCTTTAAACCAGAACTGAATTCCTCGATCTAGTTAGGATTAGCCGATCCGAAATTAATTCCAAAGAAATCATGCTGTGCTGCCAAAATATAAAGTGTTTTGGATTTTATAAAAAAAAAACCACAAAAACCCGAGACTGCACCTAATGTTGCAAACGAAACCACAAACGAGACGGTCCCTGCATTTTAGTTGAGGCCAACGTGTTTTCCAGGTCAGAGGTTTCTTCTTTAGGTTGCCACATATACACGGCGCGAGTTTAATTTTGGATCGCGTTTTCCTAACCCTGGAATATAATTACGACACGTCGACTAGCAGCAAAACGTACCTTTCCACCCCCAATGACTTTAAGCGATTTCGGACCTAGAGAGCAGCCTGACACGCTTGTTCTGTTTGATGTTGACGGCACTTTGACGCCTGCGCGTCGTTTTGTGACGCCCGACATGCAGAAGACGCTTGAAGCCCTGCGCAAGAAAGCCGTTATTGGTTTTGTTGGAGGCAGCGACTTTGTCAAGCAGGAAGAGCAGCTTGGCAAAGACGTTAAAAAGGACTTCGACTACTGTTTCAGCGAGAACGGTCTGACTGCGTTCAGACTTGGCAAGCCTATTGAGACCGAGTCCTTCATCACCTTCCTCGGTGAGGACAAGTACACCGAGCTCGTCAAGTTCTCGCTTAGATACCTTGCCGACATCGAGCTCCCTAAACGCCGTGGTACTTTCATCGAGTTCCGCAAGGGTCTCGTCAACATCTCTCCTATTGGCCGCAACGCCAGCCAAGAAGAGCGTGACGAGTACGAGGCTTACGACTTGAAGCACAAGATCCGCGAGAAGTTCGTTACTGCTCTTAAAGAGCGTTTCCCTAACGAGAAGCTCACCTACTCCATCGGCGGCCAGATCTCGTTTGATGTCTTCCCCACCGGATGGGACAAGACCTACTGCTTGAGACACGTCGAGGGCGAGGGGTTCAAGCGTATCCTCTTCTTCGGCGACAAGTGCTTCAAGGGCGGCAACGACTACGAGATCTACTCCGACGACCGCACCGAGGCCTACTCTGTCAAGAACCCTGAAGAGACTATTGCTATTCTCAAGAAACTCTTCAACATCTGAACTCTAGCGTTTACATAAATATCATGGAGAAATAGAACTCTAACATCTATGAAGTAATCTCTCCCTACTCACCCACACTGACGCCTATGCTACATACGTAACACGCCATAACATGCCATAGCAAGCCGTAGCAGACTACGAGATAAGACGGACGTATGCAAGCATGAGCGCGAACGTACCCGTGCATACACCTATGAGCCATTGCAGGACCTGCACCTTAGTAGACTCGATATTGGTTTTGAAATTCGAAAGTTCCTGGTCGATCCGCGCGTTCAATTCCTGGATCCGCAGTTCGTGGCCGGCGCTGACTTCTTTGGCTCTGCCTTTCTCGAGATTGAGATCGAGCCGGATATTGGCGCGCGCTTTGGCGATTGTCTCTTTAAAATGCTGCCGTGTTTTCTCCACGTCCGTCTTCAGTCTTTCCTGCTCGTCGTTTATTCTGTTGAACTCGGTCAAATCGATGTTCTGGAGCTCGGACTTCAGTTTCGTGAAATCGACTTTCTGCTCGTAGACGCGTTTCGCGAACTCGGTTCTAGTGACCTGGTCGGCATTCAGGTTATCAACGGTCTCGTTGAGCACCTTTTCAAGCGCATTAAGGATCGACACAGCATGTTTCGGGTCCACGCCTTCGTTCTCGAGCTCGCAGGCGAACTTACGAGTGTCGAAACGGTGTACATGCCGGAGCCCTAAACGCGAAACAGACATCATCCCGTGATGGGGGAGACGCAGTAAAGAAGCTGAGCGCAGCATCTTCCTCTATTTCGAACACCGTGCAGTAGAAATGCTTAGCAGCCGGTCCACTTATGCCCAAGTCGTGAACCCTCGCCCTTTATTAAATGCAGCAAGCGTATAGCACTACTCTGCTGCGTGTACCATGTAATGCACACACGAACCCATACGAACTTATACGCATGTACTCATCCACAACGCGTACATTACATAGGTACATATAGGGTGTTGTTTTACTAAATAGCGCATCGATATACATAGATGAAACAGTAAGACGAGTAGGCATTGTACTTCGTTTGTTTCAACCGTTGCCCTGCTCGGCTCATTAATTCATTCATTTTCTTAAATTTACTTTGTGGCCGTATATAGCAATGTGCGACATGCAATGTGCGGTGTGCAATATGCGGTGTGCAATATGCAATGTGCGATATGCAATATGCAATGTATAGCGTGTGGTAGCGTGTGGTAGCGCAGCGGGTGTGCAGCGGGTGTGCAGCGTTAGTGGGTATATGCGTGTATTAGGGTAGTTGGACAGAGGAACCAGAAGCATGTACGGTGCAAACTTCAACCGGTTAAAACAGGTTCTGTTTCAAGGATGTGCTATTGGGTGCATTGCGCTCTCAAACACGGCGTTTGCTCAAGATAGAAACAGTACTAAAGGCGTGTACTTATGGGGCGACAACAGCCGAGGTTTGATTTCTGCTAACGGCGCTAAAGCGGTGAAACTTCCAGTAGAAGTCCCGTTTTTCCGCACCCAAACGGTCAAATCATTAGCAGTTTCTCCTAGTTTGGCAGTTGCTGCTCTTAGTTCCGGAGACGTCGTGCAGTGGACTTCTCCTGACGACCAGAAAGTCGTCTTGAAGGGGAAGGGCATTAAACAGTTGCTAGTGACTCCAAAAAGCAGTAACGTTCTAGCGCTTTCGAAGTCAGGGTCGGTTTATTTATGGGATAAGGTTTCTGAACCGAAGGAAGTTCCAGTTAACGGTAAATTGAACTGGTTCGAGAAAATCGTTGACATTAAATGCGGCGTCGACCATTTAGTGGCATTAACTAACCAAGGAAACGTCTATTCGGGATTCGTGAATGCACTGACTACAGATCTAAGCGATATGGAACAGTATGGGCAACTGGGAATAGCTGCGTTCCCGTATTTCGACAAATTCGAGCCTTGGGACGTGAACAAACTGTTTAAAGTAAAGCTTCTGGAAAAGAAAACTACGCAAATAGCTTGCGGGTTCTTCCATACGCTGTTTTTGCTGGAAAACAACGAGTTATGGGGCACTGGATCCAACGGACACGGCCAGTTGCTGCTTCCGTTTACATTCAAGAACCTGAAGTCAACAGTTCCTAGGAAAATGGCTGAAGACGTGAGCGCTGTTTACGCAGGAGCAGACGTGACTGTGTTCAAGCACCTGAAAACCGGCTGGATGGTTGCTGGAGACGGGCAGTACGGCCAGTTCGGCACGGGTTCGCTAACAAACTGTCAAGTCACGCCGCTCAAAATGCCGAAACTCGGCGGGAATATCGAGTATAATGAAGAGCTGCAAAAGAGCGTCGCTTTAGAAGTCACTCGCTACTCAATTGGCTCGTCGCATGTGTTCGCTGAAATGAACAGCGTCAACAAAGACTGGCTGGCATGGGGAAGCAGCAGTACGGGTCAATTAGGATCGAACAAACTCTCGAAAATGGTGAACCCTACACCTGTGGCCGTATACATGGACCAAATCGCACAAACCAAGAACCTGAACTACTTTGCTGGAGACGGAATCAGTGCTTGCTACTATAACTAGTTACACCAGTACATGCATATAAATTACATATAAATTGCGCTGATAGAGGATATTCGGATCCCGATTTGTGGTATGTACACGGATTTAATTAATCCAGTTGAAATGCGCCATTTCTGTTTCTTTATTTTTGGTTGCTTTTTGGCTGCTTTTTGGTTGCCTTGATTTCAATTAAATAAGTGTCTTTGCTACTGACAACAGGATATTCTTAGGTACGGCCAGTCCTGAGCGCGCTAATTACATCTCGGGAGCATTCCCTTAAAGATCCCGTGCCCATGCATATTTAAGTCTAATAGCAGAGCGCTACATGGACCTGATTACAGAATTGGACACGCTGGCATTAGAAAAAAACCTTGTCAAACACTGATATTATTATCCTGACACCACCCACCTTCTCTATTTTTTCCTGCTTCCTATGCCAAGGTTACACCCACTACACTGCTAATATCAAATTAGAGGATTAAATACCCCTTACCCTTGGATTATTGCGTAGGAACGCGATTGCCTTAACTCGTTTAAAGAAACAGGCTAGAGCTTTGAACATACTCTGCCATGTCCTCGTTGCTCAATAATGCTGTGAAGCAGTCTAAAATCCTTACTGAGAAGCTAAACGATTTCCGTGCTGCGCCTGAAGACGTGCCGAACGGGGTCGTTGGAGAGGTTTCGACTGCTATCACGAACTTCCAAAGAGCTATTGAAAACTACTCAACAGCCGCCAATAATGAAATAGTCCCTGAGAAAAAACAGCAGGCACAGGCCCGTGTGCTTGCCTTCAGAGAAGAATTAATGATGGCCCGCGACGAGGTGCGCTCGTTGAAATCCAAACGCGAAGAATCTCTGTCCACTCAAACGAGAAACGAGCTGTTCAGACGTCCGGTCCACCAGCGCGAGGACGCCGCATCTGTCAGCGAAAACCCGTTTTCCAATCCTCAAGATAACACTCTAAACAGTCAAGGCATAGATAGAGCCTCGGGGCTTTCACGTGAACAGGACGTTCTTGGCCGCGCCTCGAGCCAGCTTGACGATTTTATTTCATCAGGTCGGCTGGCTCTCTCGGATATTTCTGAACAAAACGAGATCCTTCGTAGAACTGGACAGTCTATGCGTAAGGTCGCTAATACCTTAGGCGTGTCAAACGAAACGATCCGCAAAATCCAAAGGCGCGCTAGGGAAGATAAGTTCCTTTTCTACGGCGGCGTTGTTTGCGTTTTCGGAGCTTTCTATTTGATTATCCGCTACTTCAGGTGAATGCCAAAATCTAGCTTTCATGTAATTATTCACTCTTCATCCACTTCGTTTCACCAAGTGCATATACGTACAAATACAAATAAAAGTATTATCTCTTTCACACATCCACACTTTATATCTTCAAACTGCATTAAATCGTATTGTCTTGTATTGTCTTGTATTAACTTGTATTAACTTGTATTAACTTGCATTAACTTGCATTAACTTGTACTGTCTTGTACTGACTTGCATCGACTTGTAATAAAGCTCATCTACACCTGTTCAACACCTGTCACACGAGCTGTATGCATGGGTGATTTTACATTCCATACAGCCGCGTCTAACAATATGTATCACGAGTCACACCTTCGTGCATGCCTCACGTACATGTTTCCGCATACAAACCCCACATACCCGCGTACATTATTGCTCTAATTTATAATTACATACTGCGCGTGCCGCGTATGTATGCGTAACTCAAAGCGGCAAATCGGCAATCGGTAATCGGTAATCGGAATAAGGAACGGAATAAGGAACGGAATATAATTATGCACGTTGCAGAGTTCATATATGGGAGCTTTAGGACTAATTCGGACAATTTATTTAGATCACTGTAATAATTTCTACAAACGGGTAAGCCATGTACTTAAAGTATTATATCCGCTGCAAAAGAGAAACGAGTGGGTGGAGAGCACCTGTATTTTAACTGTAGCTAGAAACTCGGGTCGAAACTACAATTGATCGGTATAATAAAAGTCTTTTGATAAGTTGATAGAAACGTTAATCAACGGATACAATTACGGCCCACGAAATCGATTCGCTTGCCCAAAAGATCTATGCGATTTCCTTGAACCGCTTTCGTTCGGTTGCTATATTTACATTTTTAGTGGATCCAAAACCCTTGCGCCAAAACGTGGCGAGTTAGAAGTATTCAACTCTTTGGGCCAGGGCAAATGCACATATGCGAGCGATGAGAGCAGCTATGACGAATGACGATTGGTAAACTGCAGGCCAACCACCCATCAGAAGTCCCGTGCTCTGTACTGATGACTAATAAACAAAATAGCGTCTGATGAATGTGCTCCGAACGCGACGAAAAAGACGCAATTTCAAAGTTTTCAAAAATGATTCATAGCTCCTTACTCATGAACGCCAACATTCTGAAACAAATCATGACGGATGAGGCTTGTTACAGACAAAAAAAAGTGCTCGGCACATCGGCCGACGTAGAAATATATGATACACTCCCACCCATTATCTTGCATATTCTAAACGCATTTAGTATTCATCAATCAATTAGATAAGTCCAGCCATCAAGCCTATGGCGTATAATCCCATGGTAACATGGATCGGTTTAAGTTAAGGACAGAAAGCAATTGCGATACCGTCTAAGCCCACAGGGGAAAGTCCATTCCCGTACGTTGGTCTTATTTGCGTTTTTTAACATTGAGAAATTTAACTATGAATGTCGGCGTGGTATTCAACTGCTGCAATTCCAGAGATCAGGATGTTAGGGCGCGTTGATGTTAGGGTAAATATAAACACTCCTTGATACATTTTTCACCAAATCGCGTCTGGTTTCAGTATGGAACAAATAGAATGTAATGGTTTAGGTCACGAATTCTTGTGGTATCGCCTTATCTTATCGCAATATTCTATGTAATCCTTGAGAAAACTTGTAACTTTCTACCAACCACCGAATTCTGAAAATACTTTACATCTAGACTAGATGCATATTGTTTATGAGATGCACGGTGTTTATTTGATGCAGTATGCACATGGTAGTTATGTCATCCCTTACCCTACTCGAATATCTTTTTATCCCTTTTGACGAGTCGGGACCCTCCTTTGTCACACCCTCACACTCTCTCTTAATCCCTCGTTAAACCTAGGAATACATCCCCATTGAACCCTTTGTGTTTCAATACCTACCTTCTCTTTTAATGATTCCTTCTTTTGCGACTATTGCCCTGGGTCTTCTTGCGACTCAGGCTGCTGCCTCCGAGCCCGCTCACCACGACCACAAGCGTGAGGCCGCTGTTGAGTATGTCACTGTTGTTCAGACTGCGTACATCACTGCCGGCGACGCTGACGCTCCCGCTACCGAGACCTCTGTCACCTCCACCGTGATTGCTGAGACAGAGCCCGTTTCCCCTAAGGTCACCTCCCCCGAGGCTCCTTACGAGATTACCTCCACCTCTATCGCTGCTGATACCCCTGTGGAGACCTCCTCCTCCTCCTCTGAGACCTCCTCTGCCAGCTCCTCTGACGACTCCTCTTCTAGTTCCAGTGTTTCTGCTGGTAGCGCTGGTGCCCTCGGTGTCACTTACAGCCCTTACACTAGCAGTGGTGGTTGCAAGTCTGCTGAGCAGGTTGCCGCCGACGTTTCCGCCCTCAGTGGTTTCTCCGTCATTCGTTTGTACGGTACTGACTGTAACCAGGTTGCTAACGTCGCTGCTGCCAAGGCCTCTGGCCAGAAGCTCTTCCTCGGTATCTACGATGTTGCCAACATCGCTTCTGGTATCTCCGACATTAACTCTGCCCTCAACGGTGACTGGAGCGATGTCAACACTGTCAGCATCGGTAACGAGCTTGTCAACTCTGGTCAGGCTACTCCCGACCAGATCAGCAACTACGTTGCTGAGGGCCGTGCGGCTCTCAAATCCACCAGTTACTCTGGTCCTGTCGTCTCTGTCGACACCTTCATTGCTGTCATCGAGCACCCTGATCTCTGCAAGTGCAGCGACTACATGGCCGTCAACGCCCACGCTTTCTTCGATGGTGGTGTCACTTCTGGTGACGCTGGTACTTGGGCCGTTCAGCAGGTTCAGCGTGTTTGGGAAGCCTGTGGTGGTGAGAAGTCTGTTACTATTGTCGAGTCTGGCTGGCCTTCTCAGGGTCAGTCTAACGGCGTTGCTGTCGCTTCTCCTAGCGACCAGAGCGCTGCTATCTCTGCGATCAAGAAGTCTATCGGTAACGATTGCTACCTTTTCAACGCTTACAACGACTTGTGGAAGAGCCCTGGTTACCTCGGCTGCGAACAGTACTGGGGTATCCTTGGTGACTCCTCTTCTTAAATGCATTGAGCTGATAGCCAAAAACCCACTTTATTCAATTATACCTTGTATCTGAAATTCATATACCAAAAGAGTCGAGATCCTGCTTTTGATTATTGCCACAGTTTCATGACCACAATACAAGGAAGTTTTTTGTTTTCCTCATGCATTGTGCTAGCTCTATTTCCCTATATATTTCTATTCAAAACCTTACATTCCACTCTCTTTTTCATAGTGACAAAAAGTGTCCACCACCACTGCTACCACTGCTGTTACCAGACTTAGAGTCCGGCGCATCTAGAGTGTCGTCGGAATTTACAACTTGGCTTTACATGGACTGCTAGTGTACATACATACGTGCAGAATGTTAGAGGTCTTTTGTTGACTCCAGCACCTATACCAATTAGCGTTTACCACAGCCAACATTAGCGTTTAATGCCCATGGGCCCTGGAATAATACTAGCACACCACTAACGCAATACCCCGGCAATCCACAAAGACCACCGCCTAGTTTTCTGCGCAGTTTCTTTTTTTTTTCAGCCTGCCCACTAATGCACCCCTGCCGCTCCACCGTATTTTAAAACGCGCAAATTCCGCAGTCTAAACTCAAATTTCAGACTCCAAATGCCGCGTTTGTTGACGCGTTAAGTGCAGGATGTTGTTTATTATTTTGTTTACTTCGACGCTTGCCATTAACTGACTAAACGCACAGTGTATAATGACTAATTGTTAATTGTTGTGCATCCGCGGGGCGTGGTTTTACGCGTTTGACGCGTAAAGTTTTAAATTGCAGGACGATGCTGAAAATCGGGGACGTTGTGCAATTAGAGGCGCGAGTTCAGGAGGCCGCCAAGAAATGCGCGGATTATAGTGTAGCGAATGGGGTCGAGAACCCGGAATTGCTGATTGAATACGGCAAGGCTTTATTCGAAATAGCCAAGCACAGCGCCAGTCTAGTGGACCAGAAACAGGTTGACGAAAAGCAGCTGCCGCGCGAGAATCCTAATGTGAAGATTGTGCTACCTGAAGATTTCGAGGAATCGGATACTGAAGCTGCTGAGGCTGGAAGCAAAGACGAGGCTGAAGACAGCAAAGACGCTGAAAATGAGGCCGCCGAAAATGAGGCCGCTGAGAATGAGGATGCTGAGAATGAGGCCGCTGAGAATGAGGATGCTGAAAGTTCTGATGATGAAAACAATGATGAAGAAGTAGACGATGAGAACGCCAAGGAGGACGAAGAAGCCGAGACTGAAGATGATTTCGCTGAAGCGTTTCAAATCATTGATCTTGCCCGGGTTCTTTACGAGAAGTTGCCGGACGGGAAAGACAGGCTTCTCAAACTCGCGAACACGCGGTCGCTGCTTGGTGACATTTCGTTAGAGGACGATAACCCTGAGCAGGCCATTGACGATATAACTGCAGCCAGCCAGTACAAAAAAGAACTGTTTGGCGAGGATTCCGGAGAATTCAGCGAGTCCGAATTCATGCTTTCGTTGGCGTACGAGAGCGTTGGTCAGACTGCCGAGTCGCTTGCTCACCTCAAGAATGCTGCGAAAGCTGCGAAAGCTGCTAAACTGAATTCTGCATCAGAATTAGAGCAAAGAGTCCAGGATATCGAACAAGAACTCGAATTACAAAAGAAATTAAAAGGCACTGACACAACCCAAGCCAAGAAAGCAACCCAGGACAGCATTACTGGCCGTAGCGCCATTGCAACAGCTGTTCAGAGCATGGTTTCTGGCGCTAATGATATCACACAATTAGCAAGAAAACGGAAGCGCCCAGCCGACAAACCTGCTAAGAAGTAAACAATCTAATCTATCTAATATATTTAATTCCTTGCGTTAATGCGCCTTAACAACTCTCAGTCTTGTACACATCTTGTACATATGTTAATGCATCCTCACTACCTCAATTAGCCTTACCCATCCAATTTGGCCCCTAATTTGGCCCCTACGATTACATGCATAACATGCATGCGTCATACAGATGCGACACGTAATTTACATGCGTTCCGCAATGCGTCCTCATTACCTCAATGACCTTAATGAGTAATTGTGTGCATATATTACATGCGTCTTTCATCTATCGACATGAGTGAAATAAGTGTACCTCTTGTGCGTTACCTAATTTACTAGCGCAACGATTCCAGTTCTTCATGGCAGGACATGCCGCACTACACTACGATCATCAATCCGCCTTTTTGAATCTTATTTATTAATTTAAAGACCACTTTCTGCACTCAGTATATTGCTTGCTCTTGTTATATAACTAACGCCCCTGTATTTGTAAGTCGACCAAATGGGGCTGTTATGGCTGCTCTCTACAGCAGTCTGGATCTGTTCAGTTCCAGTGCTCTTACATAGGGCTTCGCATGTTGAGAGAGGTGGACCAGTTCGCTGGAACAAGCTAAGAGTTTCGGCGGCGTTTCTAATTCTCTTTCTCATGCTCGGGTCCTTCTACTCGTTCTTATGTCTGGAATTTCTGGCACTCTCGGCTGCTTTCGTTTTACAGGTCGTTGAGATCCAGAGAAACCCACGAGTGACGTCGGCAGAGAGCTTGATTTTTTGGGTTCTTTTTCTGCTCACGAAATCCAGCCAATGGCTGTTCTATCCCTCTACAACTCGGTTTATGAAAATTAGTTTGGCAACATGTGTATGGCTGTTCAACGTGAAGAGCTCGCCCGACAAACCGCAGAACTACGAAGACTGTAGTATTTTCGGCAAAATAAATATGATTTTCGTCAACAAAATGATCGAAACATCGATGAGACGAGGTCTCAGAACCTCGGACTTGGCTGGCATTCCTAAAACCTTGCGTACAGACTTAGCGTACTCGCGGCTGTCTAATATTCTTAATAAAACTACTGGAAAGCGCAGAGTGATCAAATCCATGGTTCTGGCGTCTAAATGGAAGATTCTGGCTATGCTAGGACTGGAAACTGTGGCTGATCTGTTAACGTACCTCTCACCATTGTTCTTGTCGAAGTTCCTTTATATCATGCACAACGAGATCCACGACGTTGACACTAACGTCTACGGCAGGGCTTTGTTCTATATTCTCGGCATCAGTTGCACGAGAGTCATTACCCAGGCAATCCTAGGCCTCAAACAGATCGTTTCTAACCAGGTTCTGCTGGAATCACGGGCTTCATTGATGCAGTGTATCTACGACAAAGCATTGAACATGGACTACCTTGCATCCAACGAGTACGACGCGTCCAAAATCATGAACTTGCTGAACGTGGACACCGTGGTTGTGCAAATGGCGTACTCCAGGTTCTCGGTGCTGGTTAATACTGTTCTCAATTTCGGTCTTTGTCTTACCCAGTTGCATTTGTTTCTGGGCTCGACTATTTGGATGGCCAGCCCTTTATACATCGCGTATATCGCTTTCAGCAGTTGGGCGACTAAACGCAAGATGCGCCGCTTCCCTGAAATCATGCAAGCTAAAGACAAGCGCGCCAAATCGACAATAACTGTTATCAGAAATATCAAATCGTTGAAACTGTATGCTTGGGAGCCTGCATTCGAAGAAGAGGTGAAACTCGACAGGAAAGAAGAATTAGGGATTAGAAGGAAGTACTTGAAAATCGATGTCTTGTTTGAAAGCGTTACTTCGCAGCTCGACAGTTTCGGCGTCGCGATTGTGTTTGTTGCGTTCCTGAGTTTCACTAAAAAACCACTGAGTCCGGAAATCGTGTTCCCTGTTCTAAGTCTGATGTCGCTCGTATCGTACCCTTTGTTCGCGTTCCCAAGAGCAATCACGGCGTTGGCAAGAGCGTTCACGTCTCAAGACAGGATCAATGAGTTCCTTTCGCAACCGAACGCGAAATTCGAGAACTACACTAGGGTGATCAACTGTATGGATTCAGACAGGGGAACTATCGATGTCGTCAATGCTAGAATATCATGGGGAATGAACAATAAAACCGCAATTGAAAGAATCGATCTGTGTTTGAAACCAGGCGATCTGTGCTGTGTAGTCGGGCCGGTGGGTTCAGGCAAAAGCGCACTTTTGAAATCACTCTGTTCGCAATTGACAGTTGCTTCCGGCTCGATGGCCCTCTATGGTCGGATGGCGTACTGCAGCCAGAAACCGTGGCTGCAATTCAAAACCGTTAAACAGAATATTTTGTTCGGGCTTGAACTCGACGATGAATTCTACGACACTGTTGTCAAGGCATGCGATCTAGAACAGGATTTCAATTTGTTCCCGAACGGTGACAACACAGAGGTCGGGGAGAAGGGGATCAATCTCAGTGGAGGCCAGAAAGCACGAGTAGCGCTGGCTAGAGCCGTATACTCTAGAGCCGATATTGTTGTTCTTGACGACGTGTTGTCGGCACTAGACCAGACGGTTTCAAGACACGTTATAAATACTCTGTTTTCAGTTAATGGGCTGCTTGCAAACAGCACTGTAGTCATCGCGACCAACTCTATCGAACTCATGGAAAATTGTAACCATTTAGTTGAACTGGATGGCGGAAAAGTCGTTTATAATGGACCTAATCCATCAGGAGATAGATTGGAGCGTAAAAAGGCATCAAACATCAGAAATGATGCACCTCACTCAGCCGAGGAGGAGATAAAAGAAATCAAACCGGAGGTCGAAGTAGACATCCCGATTCTGAAAGTGTTTAAAGAGTACATGGCTATAGCCGGACGCACTCTTGCTGTTTATGCATTATCGGCTCTGGTTTTAGCGGTGTTCGCTGACAGTTTAGTGAATTTATGGCTCGGAATATGGTCAGGCAAAGGATTAGTCGGGCTTCAAGCCTCTAAATTCTATATCTACGTCTACCTAACACTGTTGTTCTTTGCAGGAACGCTGTTCGCGCTGTCGTACTACACGAACCTCGGTAGTCTGTCCCTGAAAGCTGCTCAGCTTCTTCACGACAAAATGCTGCATTCGATTATCCATGCCCCGATGTCGTATTTCGAGTACACGTCAGTAGGCACGATTATGAACTCGTTTACTGGCGATATCAACACTATTGACACTACATTGCCGAGCATGATGTACTCGTTTGTACGCACGCTCGTTACGTTGGTGGTTAACATGGTAATTGCTGTGATCGGAGCGCCGTTCATTCTTCTTGTGGCAGTTCCTTTGTTCTTCAAATACGTCGAGTACAGAAACCAGTTCGTTGCATGCTCGAAACAGCTGCAGAAATTAAGCCGTTCGTCTCGAGCGCCGATTCTTGGCATGATCGAGGAAAGTGTTAGAGGCCAGACTACAATCAACGTTTTCGACAAGAGCAGCAGTTTCATGAGAGCTTATATCAAGCACAGCGATTACTGGATGCACACGAGCTTCTTGAAATCGGCTATGCGTCGCTGGCTGAACTACCGCATTTCGTTAATGTCCTCGTTCATGATCCTATGTTCAGGCATCTCTGTCTTCCTGTTCGTGCAACGGGGCTGGCTGCCGATAAGTTTTGCCGGAATTGTTATTTTCAGTATGCAGAAGATCGGGCGCTGGCTGTCGTACATTATTTCGTCATGGTCGGATTTAGAAGTCAGTTTCGTTGCCGCTGAACGTGTCTTTGATAACATCAATTTAGAAAGCGAAGGCGTGTTCGAGTTCGGGCCTAAAAACTGGCTGGAGAATGGAAGCGTCGATTTCAACGAGTTCAGTACTCGATTCCGTCCAGAAACCCCGGAAATTCTGCATAGCATCAGCCTCAATATCTCGCCTAGCGAGAAAATAGGCGTTGTAGGCAGAACTGGCGCTGGCAAAAGCTCGCTGGCTTTGTCGATATTCAGGATCCTGAATGCGACCTCAGGGTCTATACAAATAAGTGCCAAAGACATTGCTGATCTCGGCCTTCAGAACCTTCGTCGAGAACTCTCGATTATTCCTCAAGATGTACAGATATTCAAGGGGACACTAAGACGCAATATCGACCCGTTTAACGAGTACAGTGACGACCGTGTATGGAGCGTGCTCGAATCCTGTCATCTTCAGCAGCATTTCGATAGTCTAGATTGCGAGTTGAGAGAGGGAGGTGAAAACATTAGTTTAGGAATGGCGCAATTGATCTGTCTTGCTCGTGCATTGCTGCGACCCAGTAAAATTTTGGTGTTGGACGAAGCAACGGCGTCTGTGGATAACGTCACAGACGAGATCGTGCAGAACACGATCAGAAAAGAGTTCAAAGACAGAACAATCATCACGATTGCTCATCGTATTAACACAATTCTGAACTCAGACCGTATACTGGTCCTTGAAAATGGCCGCATTGCCGAATTCGATACACCGGAAACGCTTTTAGCAGCAAAGGGCCAGTTCTACGAAATGCTTCACGGAAAATGAATAGAAAAAATGAAAAATGAAAAATGAAAAATGAATAGACATAGTAAAATTCGATAATCACCTTCTTCTTTTAGCGGGCTTCGCTTTAAACGGGTCGAAATGATTTGACAACACTGGCAGTGCCTCTTTCGGGAGCGGAATAGAGCTCATTACGGAGTTCGCAAGCATCATTGTAAGCACCATTTCGAGCTCGTCTAAACTAGTTATTTCGTCAGTCAGAACTTGCGAAGTTATGAGTTTCAAGTTAGTCGGTTTCTTGACAACGGCAGACTCTTGAGGCGGGACAAGGAACTGTTTCATCGAAGGCTCATTTGATAAGGATTCCAGTAGTTTTAGCATTTTTTCCTTAGTTTCATTAGGCTCTGGTTTCTTGGGATCGTCCTCGCTCTCCAAGATCACTTTCTTTGGTTCTTCCTTAGACTCTTCTTTAGACTCTTCTTTAGGTTCTATGATTTCAAGTTCCTCAACCTCGGGTTCCTTGGCCTCTTTATCTGTGGTTTCTTGGACTGGCACCTCGGTCTCTTGGATCTCCTTTTCGTCTTTATTCTCTTCCACCACTTCTTTTGCCTCTTCATTATCTTCATTATCGTCCTTATCCTCATTATCTTCTTCTTCCTTGCCTTCTTCTTCCTTGTCTTTTTCCTCATCCTCACCTCCTTTAATCTCCTCAATCTCATCTTCCCTTAACGGAGAGGTGGAAGGAATGGCATGAACATCATCGCTTCCTTCTTTATGTGTTCTAAGAAGCCTAACTTCACGTCTGTTAACTGGCTCCTCGTCGCTCCCGTTCGAAGAATCTGTTTCCTCGACTTCAGTATGGGTTTCCTGCACTGGGTCGACCTCCATTTTATCAGACTCATCCTCGATTTCTTCAGGGGTTGCCGCAGGTTCCGGATTTTCGGTTTCCGGCTCTTCGGTATCTACATTCTCTGCTTCTGGTTGTTCGGTCTCTGGTTGCTCAGTCTCTGGTTGCTCAGTCTCTGACTTTTCAGATTCCGACTTTTCAGATTCCGACTTTTCAGATTCCGACCCTTCCTCACTTTCGGCTTCGTTTTCGGCCTCTAGTTCAGCTTCTGGTTCAGCCGGTTGTTCAGCTTCTCGTTTAGCTTCAGCAGGCTCAGACTCAGCAGGTGATGCAGACTCAGATTTAGCGGGAAGTACAGACTCTTCTTTGACTAGTTCTTCTGATTCTTCTGGAGTAGTTGGAGCCGCTGGTAGTTCGGGCTCCGCTTCCGGCTCTACATCCTCCTCGGGTTCCTCGGGTTCCACAGGCTCTGCAGGTTTGTTAGGTTCATTAGACTCGTCAGGCTCTGGAACTTCTTCAGGTTCCTCGGGTTCGGTAGGCTTGACAGGCTCTGTTTCCGGCTCTTTAGGTTGCCCCTCAGGTTGTTCCTCGGCCTCAGCCTCAGACTCAGCCTCAGACTCAACGGCCTCAACGGCCTCAACTTGAGGTTCCTTAGCCTCTTCAGATTGAGGCTCCTCAGACTCTTGGGGCTTCTCAGGTTGGGCATTTTCAGGCTCCTCGATATTTTCTTCAACCTGCATTTCAGTCTCCTTTATCTCCACTTCGGTCTCTTTTTCGGTCTCCTTTGCGGTCTCCTTTGCGGTCTCATTGACAACTTCCTGTTCAGGTTCCTCGTTTTTATCTTCTTCCATTTTATCGTCGGGTTTATTCGTCTGCAAGTCCTCATTCTTTTCGGTGACCTCCATAGCGTCAGGATCGTGATTAGGAGCATCCTCTTTCTCGCCTTCAGCACTGCCTGATTCCTCTATTTCCTCGGTTTCGGGCTCGTGATTGGGTATACTATTAACCATAGGAACGCCGGCTTCAATCAGCGTCTTAACCTGAGCCAGCAAGTCGGACTGCAGTTTCTCAATACTAACGCTTTGTAAACACCGGTCTGCTGCTAGTTTCCACAGCTCTTTACACTCCTCTAATGGGATCTCCTGTTTCTCGACATTCAGCGGGTTCTTGATCATCAGACTGGCAAGCTGGGCAAAATCGGCGTTGTTCGGAATAATAACATCTTGTTCAGCGAAGTGGCTGAGCACCGCTTGGCTGAAAAGAACGTTGTTGAAACACGTCTTCAACTCGTTCATCTCATGTTATGTAACCTTGACAAGCACCCTCTATATACCCTCTATATACCCTCTATATATCTTCTCTCACCATACCGACCCGACGCAGCCCAAATGTGTCCAACCATTTGCAAATATACTTCTTTAAAATAAACATTTACTATTTCAGCGATTCGTTGGGTGTGGCATGTGTGAAGCGGCGATGTGGTAGTTGGGTAAGTGCGATATCGTGGTCGTAAGCAATTGTCCTTTTTGTGGTCGCGCTACGCGTTTGTGGTCTTGTTCCGCGTTGGGAAAACTCTGGGTAGACAATATGATAAGAAGTGTGGTTTGATAAATAGGGTTCGTATCTAGTGTTACATGAATTAAGGGTGTGTAGAAATTAAACATGCACGCGTTTAGCGCGTTTCCATGCAAGGTACCGCGCTGAATGGCCGAACCCGTGGGCGTGCGACTCGCCGCGTTTCGTCTCGCCGTCGAGATCGAAGCGCAGACTAGGCGGCAAAGGTTCAGCATAAACGCGATGAGTCACAGAGATCGGGCAGCTCGGGAACCACAGAGGCTGTCCGTCTGGCAGTTTCGCAACGCCGCTTAGTCCACCAGCGTCGAGCCGGTTAGTGAACTGGTCGGGTAATAAGTAGGCGGTTGGGACTAACGGCTGCTGCTGCGATCCGCCAGAACCGCGGAACACAGGCATTGCCACGTTCACGGGAACCGACGGGTCGGATCTTGATGTGTTCTGCTGCGGGACCGACATCGGGTTGCTTCTTTGCGAATTCGACGGCGGCGATGGCGGTGTAGGCTCCTCAGGGGGGTCTAATGGGTTGTAAGGGCGTTTATACACAGCGCCCTTCAAAGGCGGGGCCATAGGGTCGCCCATTATAGGTTCCGGCACCGGGTCGGTTTCCTTAGCGTTTGCCGGCAGCTCGTTTCTAAGAGGCGAGTACAGCCTGCGCAAAGGGCGGATTTTGTCGAACGGGTCCATTGGGTAGTCCCTATTACGGATCTCGTCAGGAATACACGCTTTCCAAGTCCGGATTTTGTTGAAAGTTTTCTCGCCTTCGTTGTACCGGCTCTCGCACAAGTAGACGCTGCGGTTCCCGATATCTTTCGGTCTCCCGCGCTGGTACTTTGTGATGAACATGACAAAACACTTCTCGAGAATATCGTCGACCAAATGGTCTCTGTACTGCCCGCTTTTCACGACCTCGTTCTCCCAGAAAAGCTTGTCGTATTTGTGCACAGTCTGCTCGGGCCTGTAGTACCAGCAGCAGTTCGCCCATGTCTTACCCTGCTCGCGCCATAACCTAAACACCTGTCCCACAGTCGGTTTCGCCGGGTCGTTGGGGTTGGAAATATGTACCCAGTCGCCTACACGGTACGTCTCGCCACGGTGCTCGACGCTGTCTAGTGGGAACCTAGCGACCTTGGAATTAGACGCCGGGTCGGCGTACGCACTGTCCGGCTTGCGTTTCTCCTCTTCGGCGGTCGCGTTCATGACCTGCAGCAGAATCTCGGCGTCTTTGTATACCGGGTTAGACTCGTCGTTTATATACGTTTTCGCGTTAGTGAAGATCAGGTTCATGTCGTTGAGGAAATCGTCGACTGTGTGGTACCCACGACGTTTAATCGTCTTTCTGACACTATCAATGGCCAGCGGGGTTTTAATCACTTGATGATACGTCGGTTCTAACCGCGGATCCGGTACTTTTTCGAACGCTGAACTGAGGATCCGGCCCGTCTCGTCTTTGACGCGCCGTACGGCTCTCAAAATGGCTTTAATCCTGTGCTCGTGCGGCCTATCAACAGTCGGCGGTCTTCCTCTCTTCTTTCTGCCCTCCATTTCATCGTCGTTGTCGTCAGCCAGCCGTTTCATGCTCGTCGACGGCGGCGGCGACGCGTCTGCCGACTCCGAGACGCTGCGATGACGAGCCGTGCGCCGGCGGCGAGATCTGGTAAGCCCGCTCTCGGCCTCGCTCAAATCATCGTCTTTACTGGGCTCCAGTTTCAAAACGTTCTCAATAATCGGCCACCGGCAGTCGCTGTCAATAACGCGCAGCTTCGGCAGCTGGGACTTGACGTATTTCTCCACGGCGTCGGCATCTTGCCAGTACACAGTAGACGGGTCGTTATACGCTTTCGCGTTCTGAACAACCTGAGCAACGTCGCGCACGAAGTCGGCGACGTGGAGGTACGTCCCTTTGCGCAGGTTTTTCCTGATCTGCATAAGGCACATCGGCCGCCGCATCACGGAGTAGTAGTGCGTGAGCTGCGGCGGCGGCAGCTCATGGAACACCTCGTACGGAAGCCTGCCGTCTGGGGTGCGGAGTTTATAGATGCCGTCCAACACGGCTCCACAGGTCTGCGCTAAACTCATGGGGTTAGGTTATCACCTACCACCTACTAACTATATAACGCGTCAGCTCGTTAGCGTCAGCTCGTTAGCGCGTAAGTCTGTAGGTATAGGTATATAGGCGTGCAAGCGTGTAACTCTATGACGCCATGGCGCCATATATGGGTAGTATAGTCAATGCAATTCAGAATATGTACTGTTCTTTGTGTGGTGATTCACTGTGTTAGAGTACTGTATCGTTTGCTGTATCGGTCATTGTATTGGTCATTGTATCATGTAGTTATATCCCGCTCTTTGCGCTCTATTTTGTATGAAGTGTCGTACAAAGTGTGTCGTATGAAGTGTGTCGTATTTAGGGTACGTTTGTGGCTGTAGTAGATATTGAAGCGCCGCGCGTGTGTTGGGTGATGGGTTGTGGCTGCCGATGTTAGGGTCGCTGCCACAATAATCTTCGAAGCTAGAAAATCAGTCGATCCGGCTCGTAGATGCGCATCAAGACCCTGTTTTTAGTTTTTGCATAGCGGTTTTGTCTGAGTGCAGTAGAAACGATATTTCCTCCTTCCAAACGTACCTGCGCAGCTGTCGCAGCGTTCTGGCGTTGGTGGGAGCCGGGTTCAGCCAGTCGTCGGGCATCCCGCCGTTCCGCGGCTTGAATTGCGAGCAATGGAACGGCTACGATCCGGCAGAGCTGTCGACCCCGGAAGCGTTCTGGGCCGACCCGTTGCTGGTGTGGCAGTTCCATGCCCATTGCCGCCAGCGCGCGTTGTCGGCGAAACCGAACCCCGGCCATTTCGCGCTAGGGAAACTAGCCAATTATTTCGGCGAAAGCATGCTTACAGTGACCCAGAATTTTGACGGTTTGAGCAAACGCGCAAACCATCCTGCGAAACGGCTCGTCAACCTGCATGGCGACTTGTTCCGCGTGCGCTGCACGAACGTGAAATGCTGCTACATGGCGAGCAATTTCGATCCAGAATTAGGAACAGAGTCGGTTCCAGTGTGCCCGGTATGCGGTGCGAACCTGCGTCCTGCGGTTGTATGGTTCGGCGAAAGCGTTTCGTACGCGGATATCATTAAAACCAACGAAATGATCGAGACGCAGCATATCGATCTTGTTCTCTGTATTGGCATCTCGGCAACAGTCTGGCCGGCTGCTGGGTATATCAGCGAGGTCGTGCAGCGCGGCGGAAAGGTCGCTATTTTCAACCCTGAGAGCGGCGACGTGAACTGCGACTGGTTCTTCCAGGGCGGGTCGGAGAAATGGCTGCCTTTAGCTCTTAATGGGTTCGTATAGACGTTCTAACGGGCGTGAGGCTCATGGTAATTTTAATGACGATGTATTTATCTAAACGGTAATATAAATGATACTTCAAACGACACTTCAAGTCTTACTTCAACATATACTTCAACAGACACTTCAAGTCTTACTTCTCATTCTCCATCGCACAATTGAATGTACTACTTGATTACATGGTACAGTTCGGTGGAGTGTGGTGTAGTGCAGAGCAGTATGTTAAAGTAATGCATAGTGGTGTGGTAGGTAATTAGTCTGCATAAGTCAAGTAAGGTAATACCATGCTAAACAAAGTGTATACAGAAGATCAATGCATCTACCGTACATAAAGAGTGTATATGTACTGGCAGAGACACTAAAGCATAGATACTAGAGTATGCGAGAGGGTTATGTAGTGCTTAGCGCAGACTGTTTGCGATTTCGTGTTTATGCTTTTCGTCAGCCTCGATTTCTTTCAGGTTATCAACGCTGCGGATATCCCCGACGATATCTCTGGTTTTTCCGAAATAAACTTCGTGCAGCAGCGTCCGCAAACGGTTCTCGACCTCCTCAACGAAAACACCGATGTTCGCAATATGATCTTCGGGGTTACGAATACTCAGCTTCTTCTCGGCTTGACGAGTCAAGTGCCCGCCTAGAGTCGTTTCCTTGCTGCCGATTTCCAGCATGACAGTCGACGTCAGTCTGTACGTGAACGCGTTCGCGCCCTCCGGAACAACCTCGACGACATGGATACTGTCCCACCGCGATTTGGCCATTTCCTTCTGGAACAACACAACGCCGTTGAACTCTGAGCTCTCTTCGTCGCCGTCCCACAAGTACACGCTGCACAGCCCGCCGTTGTAGTAGAGCTCGCGGTAGGTGTCGAAAGCCGTGTTCGCAATGACCTCGAGCTCGCGCACGCTCTCCCCGATTTCTATCGGGTCCTCAGTCTCAGGGTAGTATTTGTTCGAGTGAGGAGACCGGTAGCTGTCGCCGTCGCGGTTATAATCGCAGCAAAGAAACCGCTTGCCGTTCGACGGATCGGTTTTCACGAGCAGCGGCTGGTCGACAGTCGAGAGCAGCTCTTCGGCGATATCCTGGTTAGTGCGGCATATTGTCACCAGATTGCCGGCAACATTGCTCGGATCCGTGCGCCGAAGAAGGTCGAGTGCTGCGTCGTACTGCTCCTCGGTAGACATGGAGGTTTAGGGTAGGTCTGTCGGCACCTCTATGGCCTGCACTTTAAAAGCGTGATTAAGGTGTGGATCCGCTCTATAATCGCTTTTCTACTGTTGTCATGACGGCACAAAAATGAACTAATTCATACTATACAGAAACCAATTAAAAGTTTACAAGTCGGCTCTATTAACTGCGTTCAGTCAATTGCTTTTAAACGCTTTCTAGGCACGTGTTAATTGCACTGACTGTGATCCGCGCTGGTATTTCGCGAACTCTGGTTGCACTTATACGTAAAGCGGTTAGAATCGCAATATTGATTTGATAACTTAATAACAAAAGAACATGATTGAAAGACTAAAGGGCAAGAGAACTAAGGGCAAGAGAACTAAGGGCAAGAGAACTAAGGGCAAGAGAACTAAGGTCGAAAGAACTAAGGTCGAAAGAACTAAGGGCGAGAGACCAAAAGCCGAAAGGCCAAAAGACCAATAATGGAATTTGGAAAAATATATAAGTTTACCCATTCGATCATTATCTTTACGATCTTTATGGTACCTTCAGATCGGGTGGTGGTGCATGCGTGTGCATTAGCAAGGTATCGCAGTAAAGTACTCTAATGCTCTTACTAACTATAGTCTCTATTAATAACTCATATAGCCGATACCCGTATGCGCATTTAATCCAACCGGATATACGCATTTACACCTAAACAGACGAACCACGTTAAAGTGAAACAAATACCAGCTAATTCCCCATTTATTTCCTAAAAGCGTATATTTTCCTCCACCATTATCGCCTCGCTGGTTGGCTGTATTGAGTCTAGATCGCTTCTTATATGTAATCCGACGTCAGACGTACAGGAGGTTCAGAAACATGCACGAGGTGGATTTACCCGGCTAGTGCGCCAATTGCACGTTCACAGCACCGAATGGGTGGTAAAAGTAGATCAATACTGCACAGAAATCAAAAGCAGAAAAAAGATGTATAAAATTTGTAGTGGTACACTCTAAACTACTGGTTTAGTACACCAATCTCCCACACAGAAACCCTACATATGACTCTGGTCCATGCCAACACGTAAATCCTGGGGTCCGCATGCACACATACATCTGGGCCTTTTAGTCAAATTATAGACACCAACCGATCTCTGCCAGGAACCCCAAGGCAAAAGGAGGCCGGGAAGGTAGACGGAATACACCGAATTCTGAAACAAGTAATACAGTATATAATCGTTTCGTAAACGGAAAAAGCAGAGGAAATACACGGCAGGAGCAGCTCCAAATTACAGTATAGACTCTAGATTATTATCGTGCATCAAACTCTTGATACGGTTAGTACTTAGTTATGGGATGATGATGATATACCTCTAAAAGGAGCACGAAGGCCTGTTTTCCTAACTGAAAACAGAGAAAACATGAAGTTAAAAGGTGCTCTGAGTATCGATGAGTACACACACGCTCTCAAACTGGGTGCGCTTAAAGGCGCGGCTGTAGGATTTGCCGCTTCTGCGCTTGGTTTCTTTGTTCTTAAAAGAAAGACTGGTTTCTTCAACCAGGCTGGCGGGTACCACCGTGTTATCTTCTATGTAGGCCCTGCCACCTTCTGTGCAGTCGTGCAGATGGAGCGCCAGTCGCGTCAATTCGAGGAAATGCAGACCCAGCGCGAGCAAGGTCTTTCGATAGCCCCCGCCGTTTCGAGAACCGGGACTACTTGGGACCGCATTAAAGAGTTCTCTGGCGAGCACAAGTACCAGCTTGTGACGGCCGGGTGGGCGGCCAGCATGATCGGCTCGTTCTGGGCCGTCAACAGAGACAAGATCATGTCGAAGTCGCAGAAGATCGTGCAGGCACGTGTGTACGCGCAGACGCTTACAGTGCTTCTGCTTCTAGGAACGGTTTTCCTAAGCGTTACTGAGCCTAAAGACGACAAGCAGCGTGCTATCGACCAGAGCAAGAGCTGGGAGAGAGATCTGAAGTATGTAGAGGGCGCAAATAGACTGGAGCGCGATATTGTCGAGCACAGTTCCGCGGTCAAAAAGACACCCAGCGAATAGAGGGCATGTAGAAGTATATTACGAAATTATTGCGAGATTTAGCGAAAAGTGCATGTCGTATGGATGCAGGGTGGGTTTGCGTGTATAAATAGGCAGATAGGCATTATAAGCGTATGCAGGGGATCGCATAGGTACTTGTACACACTTGCAAGTAGGGTACCTATACGTCTACTTGTACACCCATATACTGTGTGTGTGCTATGTACTATGTACTACGTACTGTACTATGTACTGGGAACTGCATGGTTATACAGAGCACCACGTAGTATAAACTGAACTGTGTTCTATGTACTGCGTACGTGCGTAAACGCGCGTAAAATATGTGTATAATGGGCAATGCATGATTTCAGATATCCTCTACACCCGTGAACTCGTTGTCCTCGCCCTCGATAAGCCACATCCGGCCGCCGGCGATGCTGAGAAGGATCGGCAGGAGAACAAGACTGTGTAAAGTTGCCAGCACAACCAATGCGAACCACATTTTGAAGTAGTACACTTTGAAGATCTGGCTCTGGGCGAAGAACAGCACACTGACGCCCAGCAGTTTAGTCACGGCAACGCCCGAGAACACGGTTCCGCCGGTCCCGGCCAGCGCGTTGTACGCTCTGTCGAGTTTAGTGTACCCCCTAATGCCAATGACTCTGAGCCGAGGAACAAAAGTGAACGAGCGCGCGATATGAATACAGAACTCCACGCCCAAACCAACGCAAATAACGAGGTTGACTAAACTCAGTGCGTTAAGGTTGATGTTCAGGACGTACATGGCGCCGCCCATACTGATGATCAAGGAGGTAACCACAACAGTAACAACGCTGGCGGTTCGGAAACTTCCTAATAGAATTAAACTGATGAAAAACGTCGACAACAGCGCGAGCGTCACCAGTTTCAAAGTGTCTTTAATGATCGTCGTGTACTGCGCAAAGAACGCATAGAACACGGAGTACGGGAAAACGTCGATCTCCATTTCAGATTGAACGAACTCGGCGATCTCGCGCGCGGCCTCGTAGGCGTTGATATAGTCTTGCTGCGACCGAAGAGGGGAGTGGTTTACCCTGAAACTCGACGCAATCACCTTCCTGGTCTTTTTGTCAAGACTCAATGCGTCGGTGTACGGCGCCTTTCCGGCTAGGGGGCATACATCGCTGGGCTGGTCGAGCCATTTCGAGATGTACTTTGAGAACTGCCGGTCTTCAGGGAACCCTGTCATATTGAAGTCCCAGATCTTGCCTTCTTCTCGGTAACAGACCTCGCCTTGCTTGTCAATACAGCATTTATCGAAAGTGGGATTCAGCCACATAAAGAAATCGTCGATCCAGCTGGCTGGAGAGGAAGCCAGGTACGACACATGCGGGCGTTTGCGTTCAGCATTGAGAATGTTCACTAACGAATTAGTCTCGCATGTCGAGAACCGGCTGCATAGTTTCTGTTGAACGCTGCGGTCTTCAACCTCGGCATTGGGAACGACGAAGTATACGGGAGGGCCGATATCAAGGTACTCGTAGACATCGGTATAGTAGTCTACTAAAAACGAGTCCTTGGGAACAGCCAGTCGTTGGTCAAGACCAAGACTGATGTTAGGCAACACGTAGAGTGATAGCGCCAGTAGCGTCATAAACACACACCCCATAACCTGCTTTGTGCGCCGGCCAAGAATAAGCGGGGCATAAATAGCGCTAATAAAGAATGCCAGCCCGCGCTGGTCCTGCTGGAAAGTCTGGGGGTTCCTGATATTAGGCGACTCGAAGCTGTCGTCGTCGTTGTCAGGAAGGCCCTGGAACGCTTGCTTCCGCATGTAAAGCGTGAATATCGACACGAACAGCGTCAATTGCAGAATAGAGTTAATAAGAATAGTGACGCTGCCGTAGATCGCGAAATTGCGCACAGCCGGCATTTTGACTAACGCAGCAACCGAGAGCGCCGATATTTCGCACAACGTGCTCAACACGATCGAGGGGCCGACGCTGCCTACAGCATTCGAAATGCGTTCTTCAATTGAAGGCAAGACTGCCGGGTTTATTTGCTCGGAGATCTGGACCTGGTTGACCAGCAAAAACACGTTGTCGACGCCGATCGCAAGCGCCAGAAACGGAATGACTTCAGTCACAATCAGCGAGAGTTTATAGTCGAGGATCGACAGGATTCCAGCAGCGCTTATAATCGAGAACAGAACAACACAAACGCCGACAAACCCGAGCCAAATACTGTCGCCAAGTGAGTACGAGACGTACGCGAACATTAGAAGGTAGCTAATAACCACAATAATAACATCGCTGCGTCCTGATTTCGCCAGCTCTCTTTCCAGCGAACTCTCGACATTGAAACTCAGCCTCAGACCGCGGTCAGCGGCTTCTTCTGAAACAGTGGTTTTGAAGAAATCCTCGACCAAGAACTCCCAGTCAGAGACTCGCTGTTTATACACCTGATCGTCGCTGTTCTGGAGGACCCATGTCGTTACCAGCGTTGATGTATTCAAGTACGCGCTCGCTGGTTTCGTCTTGTTCCCGAACGAGGTATGGTTAGTCCGGCCGAAAATCACATGCGGGTCTAACGGCTGCTGGAATTTCGGCAAACAAGTGACGGGTTCCTTGATACACCGCTCCATTCTAGATTTCCATACTGGCGTGTTCTGAACGCCGTACTGCGTGATGCTTTCAACCACACAGACGTCGTTAACGGGTTTCAAACAGAACGTGTTCAGTTTATCGAACAGAATCGGCGTTTTCAGTTTACTCACTCTTTTCTCAATCGAGTCGAGCCAGTCGATGTTATCATAAGTCTGCAGAATCGGTCCTGATTCGTTCACAAGGAACAACTGGTTCGTCCTGTAGAACCCGCCGAACTGGTCGTCGAAGAAGTTCTTTTCAATTGCTTCACGGCTGTCGCTGGCTACCCATAAATGCGTGGGATCGGTCTCCAGCCGCATTGTAAGCAAACCGAGGGAAGAGCATAGAATAAACAAAACACAAACAACAATCACAAGGTAGGGATACGCTGTGCAGAACTGTGCTAACCGTTGTAACAGTTTAGAAAGCCACTGGTTCAGACTGTAGGGCTCGATCTCGACGATCTCGTTTTCTTGCCGCAGATTGAACAAGTAGATATCCTGGTTCTGGTCCTCGTCTTCAATCAGTCTTTGGATCTCCATTGCCGACTGCGTGCGCTCGGATTTCCGCGATTGCAGGAAAAACAAGAACCCGGCAGCCATGAACGCGAGGTAACTAAGAAGCAAAGCCAAATTCACACAACTGAACCTGCCAACAGTGCACTGCCCCGGCGGTGGCTCGTCAACGATCTCAGGGCATGCTGCGTCGCAGTCAATACACGAGCATTTCAAGTCGCCTGAACCGCATGGAAACGCCTCTGTTTCGTTTTGTCTAACGAAGTTACTTGGAATTGAGTCCCAAGGATAGGTTATTTGGAACGGCGAGCCGCCGAGCGCTGGTTTCTCGTCGCCAAGGAATTTAAAGAACTCAGTGTAATTCTGCGCGCCGCCGCCGATCAAGTCCATTACGCGGCCGTTAGTAGCGCTGAATTTCACGCTGCTGCACGAATCGTAGATCTGTTCAGCCAGCGTTTTGTCTAAATAGTAATTGACCTCTTTCGGCACGGGTTTGTCCGTCAACGACTGCTGCGTTTCAACGACTTCTAAGAACTTCGCCTGCTCGGGCGAGCACGAGAACCGGCAGAACACATCAAAGAAGTTGCGCTCGCATGCAGGACAGCTCGATATCAGGGGCGCTACTCGTTTCAAATTGCCTACTAACTGGTCGACTTGCTTGTCGGAACAGCAAACGTCGCCGTTCGCGAACTCCTCGCCGCAGTAATCGGCCAGAAGCTGCCGCGCGCTGCCGGATTCCAGTTTCTGCGGCGTTGTGGAGTTCACACACGGCAGCGGCGACCCGAACCGCGACATAGCGCCACACTCGCCGTACATCGCGCATTGAGCCGCGACTGCAGACGTATAGTACACTAACAGGGATAATATATGCATCGTTGTTTTAGTTTCAGTTCTTGTTTCGCTCCGCTTTTCAAACTGGGCCGCGGACGCTGGGATTATTTTTTAGGCAGGTCCTATTAATCAAGTTGTTTAATTGCGGCGAATTCGGTTGCGGCGGATATCAGGGTTAACACAATCCAGTATACTCAAACAGCGACGTGAACGGATAAAGCACTGGCAAAACTAAAGGGTACGCAAACTCCAACGAAGGCGGTTAGTACTCAACAGTTGGGATTGGTTGGGATTGGTTGGAATGCGTGTTGTCAAAGCAGGTTGGTTTAACCTTTGGGTGCCTAACGTGCCTAAGGTGCCTAAGCCAGAACTAATTACACCTTCAGCTGCTTCCTAGTGTACAGCAGCAATATCGACCTTGCCCTGTTCACGGCCTTGCCCAGCTGCCTTACCCATAAGCATGTACGGCCACGGGGTTCTACCCTTGAACCTAACGGTTTCACACGATGAAAACACAAATTAAAGAAACACTCGTAGAACAATTAGAGCCTGTACAGTCTCAAAAATATTTGTGTCCACATCCGTATTTATGTTTACATCCACAACTACAACCAGTTATATTTAAAATGTACTATGCGATGTATAAAACTGCACACAACTGTGCCTAAAATGTGTAAGTGCAATATAACCAATACAATGCAACCAATACAATGCAACCAGTGTAAGTATAGAGCAAGTGTAGATGCACTTCTAAATAGTGTTCTTCATACCACGCATACCTGCACCTCGTATATTACCTCACATTATCTCACATTACATCACACTACATCGCATTACATATATCAGACCATCAGCAGCAGCGCATTCCAGCTTACAATAACGACGTATTAACAATGCATTAACAATGCATTAACAAGGTACTAACAAGGTATTAACGATATTAACGATGTTAACAACTACTGGAAAATGGCTTGGAAAATGGCTATAATTGGTTCATGCTAGGCACGAACTTACCTATTCAGTTACAGGCACGCATTAATTGCCTATTCCAACGCCCCACTCTGTAACCCTAATCCAGGACCCTCTCATTCTGCTTGCACAGCAGAACACGGCCACTAAAAGCGTTGCTTCGGCAGCGTATTATTGGTTTAAAGATGGACGATATATTGCCCGACAAAATGTTCGAGAGCGACACGCTCTCGAAAGAAGAGTACGTCGTCGAGTACCAAATAGAAAGCGAGCGCGGGTTCTTGCTGCTAGGGTCGCGGATGTTCACTGAAGACGCGCTGCTTCCATTCGACCCTGCACACTTCACGTCTTTAGACGGCGAGCCGCTAGGCAGTCATTTGACCGACTACGAAGTCCCTGACGATACTTGGGTATGGGTCTGGTCGCGCTGGTTCGTGGACATGACCGCGGATGTAGACGATCATGGCTGGTGCTACAGCTGGCGGTTCCGCAGCCGGCACTGGCGCGGCCACCACCGGTTTCTGCGCTCGTTCACGCGACAAAGGATGTGGAAACGGCCGCGGATCAAACGCGCGGCATTAGCGCGATTACTGGCTGAACAGAACCGCGAGGCCGTCACTTTAGACGCGCCAGACTACGACAGCATCGCCGGCAGTATTGTCGGCAGCAACAATAGCAGCAATAACACTAACAAACATCATAATAACGACCCCAACTGCATAGACTCCAGCACAGACCCTGACGACACGAACGACGATATGAACCAGCTGATCACTGAAGCCATTAAAAACGGCCGCAACGACCGCGAAAAAGTCGAGGCGATCGTCCAGTTTGTTGCTAAGAACCCAGAGAAGTTCGACTCTTTCGCAGAGTCTAAAGACTTCGTCATGAGCACGCTAACGTTCCCTATTAGCAGAAACACATTGAAAAAGAAGATCAACGAATTGTTCCCGGACTGCGACTTCTAGCCGGCCAACAAACTGAATATGGTGAATGTGTTAGCAACAACAGATTATAGAATAGATGACATATATACCCAGAATTGCACCGTCGTGTATAAGGGCGCTGCTCTGTAGAGGCGTGTACGGCGCCGCAGGTCCTAAAGCGGCGACTAATCAGGTTCGCTTTTTGAGCCGCATATAAGGTCAAAAGGAATAGAGTTACAATAACAATTAGTTCTGTTTTCCTTGGAATTTGCGGAAATTTGCGGAAATTTGCGTTTTCTTCGTTTTTTTTTGGTTGTTCGTGTTCGTGTTCGTTCAAGTTTTCGTTTCAAACTTTTATATTATAGTTCTTGGTCCAAACCGGTTTGAATAAGTCTATTTAGCGCGCCTCGAACTGGATAACGCGGCGACTGCGCTCCTTATACAAAACACGGTGCCCGCATTCCTTGCAGCGGACAGGCTCACCCTTGGTAAGAGTCACCTGGGATGCACAGCTTGCGCACAGGTACCTGACACCAGTCGGTCTAGACGCACCGGCACTAGGAGGCAGGAACGATTCACGGTTCATACTTTTATCACCGACTAGGAGTAGACAAAATTATATTGATCAGGGCGAGGGTGATTCATTCAGACTTGTCATGTGACTAACCACATAGAGACGTTAATTTTGCCAAGCCGTTTGTGGCATTTGTGGCAGCATTGACAAATGTGTGGACGCAATGACAGGAGGTGAATACACTGGCAGTCAGTATATAGTGAATACTTAGCGGTGTTCAGTGTACACCTCAATTGAGTATATACAGGGTGCTGCTAGTGCTTGCAAATACAAAAGTGCTGCGCTGCGGTGAAATGAGGTTGTTATATGCAGTTCCGCTGTTGCAAATGCCGTAAAAGTCAATGGGATAATGTGTTCTAAGTGTGTGTTTAGAGGTTTGTTGATATAGGTTTGCGTTACAGTGAAGGTTGTGTAGATGTAAATAAAAGTAAGCACTTACTCACCTGAAATATCCACTGAATGTCCACGCAGGAAGATAGCTCTGATAATGAGGGTTCTGGCTTGCAATTGGATGAGAAGATCGAGGTCAGAGGCAGCGCGCGTCGCGTGATTATAGACCCTGATGAATTGACTATGTCCGAGCCCACAAACAACAGCGACATCGACGAACCCAAAGTGACAAGCATTGTTGACAAGCAAACAGCTGATTCTCAGAAGGATCTACAGACGCAGAAAGTCGACCCGTTGACGGAATCGCAGCTGGCTGCGTTAATGAACGAGAACGTTATGAGCAGCGACCCTCCGTACAAAAAAAGCATGGCTATTCTCGACGACGAGCGAATAAGCAGCAGCGACGAGTCCGACAACGAACGCAGTTTAGACCCTGACACTACGCCCACGTTTCTGAATTTCTCTCAGCATGCAGCCGATCTGCAGATCATTGACGAGACTCCATTAAAACCCGTCATGTTTCCTACTCCGGACTCGTTCTATATATTCCTTCTGTGCCAATGGCAAGCCGACACGGCGTGGTGGCCGTGCAGAGCCAGTAAAGCGGACTGGGATCTTAAAAAGAAGGATGCTGTTGTGCTTTTTAGAGACGACGAAGAAGGGACTTGCGATTTGTCGAAGGCGGTCGAGTTCGACCTTTCAATTGGCGACGTTGTGCATTTCGTAGGCAGCAAACCAAGCAAAAGAAGATATGAAGTGATTCAATTATCGCGGCCTTCAGACACAGACTCCATAATCTCGACTTCTAACCGGTCGAGCCAGGCTACTTTGAGGTACAACGACCAACCAGTGATCGACGTGCCGATTGCCGATATATACTTAACGGCAAACGATATGCGGATATGGACGAAACAGCGCGACACCAACAAAAACACTATGAAAAACGCCAATATGAACGCCAATATGAACGCCAATAAAAACGAAGACGGAGAAGAGGGTAGAGAAGAAGGCGATGACAGCGAATTGATGAGCGAATTGAGCAGTGTACACAAAGCCGTGCCTGCGAACCAGTCTTCTCCAACCCGAGGGGCTAATGCGAAACGCGGCAGAAACACGCCTGACCAAGGAAGCCCAGCTAGAAGCAGTAGAGGAAGCGCTAGAGGAAGCGCTAGAGGGAGTCCACGAAGAGTATTAAGGCATGTCGAGATTCCTACTTCCCCTAGTTCGGGTATGATGTACCGCAACGGCAACGAAACTAAGAGACGAAAGATCGCTGATATTTTCAAGTACTGCTGTTTCAGCATTTCGGCTTCGAGGGAAAGCGAGAGCGTCATGTACTTGATCGAGTCTTTAGGCGGAACCGTTCTTCAGAATGGGTTAAACGATCTAATTGGGTTAAGCAAGTCCGAAGACCAGAGCATTGAACTGAGCGCGGACTTCGGGCAGCACAAATTCATAGCCGTGCTTTCAGACTCGCCGCGAAGAACCCCTAAATATTTGGAAATGGTAGCTCTCGGCTGGCCCTGTTTGTCAATTAACTATATCAACGACTGCATTGAAAGCAACAGGCTTCTTGACTGGGTTTCGTATATTCTGCCCGCTGGAAAACTGCTGCTTGAAAACAGAAGACAAGACGTCAGTGCTGAATGTTCGTATTTCCACCGACTCTGGCTGCTCAATTCGAGTCTGCAAACCCAATTCCTACAAAGACGGATCACACTACAGTGTTTCTGTCCTATATTCGTTCTACGGAAGAAAAAGAACCGAGCAGTCCCGTATTACGAAGACAATATCCAGGAAGCCTCCGACTCGCAATTGATCCTGTTGACTGCGTTAAGCGCCCCGGCGAATTCGGTTAAAATCGTAGAGACTATTCGCAACGTTCCTAACGGGTCGTTAGTGATCGATTTAGGATGCAATTCGGACTCGGTTTCTACAGGGCTTGATAACGTCCAGAAGTACCATTTGCGGAGGTACGCATCTCTTAACAAAACAATTAAAACAAGCACATCGTGGCTTGCACAGTGCATAATTAATGGGGAGATAATATGATACCCTTATCAGTTTACATGCGTCCTCACTTCTCGTGCCCAGTACTATAACCCGGTAGAACACTAATATACCCGTATATAGAGACAATCTAATGAATTACATGCGTCATTTTCGTCCATTTTCGCGTCTATAGTGCATATGCCATGAGTAATGGTGAAACTTTTCACTTTAAGTATTTCAACGCGCGAGCCCAGCAATAAGTAAAACAAGTCAACAGAGAAGGTAGAATAGAGTAAAGAGGATAAGTAAAGAGGATAGAAGAATTAGATCGAACTGGATCAAATTATACTACATTGTAAAGAATATATTGCAATATATGTACGGCTTCTCTGACACTACAAAGGTCTATGGGTGATTAAACTTCGAGTTCTTATGAAACCGCAATATCATTCTGGGCTCCCAGAATCACTACGCAGCATACAAATAAAACGCCTATAGGTCCGCACCGCCCTTTACAGAAAAGCTAGAACAGCCACGCAAAGAAACGGCAACGGTAGGAACATCTTAATACAGCACAGTTTGTCTATAGGGAGACGTATATAAAAGAAAAAGAAAATATAATTGCTGACCAACCTTTTTATATCCCAAGGAAAATCAGGTTTATGACCGAAAACCTAAAAAAACGAGGAACGCAAGGAAGACAGTAAATGCTTACCCTACTAAACCTCCCAATTGTCACTAGTTTTTTTTTGTTATTTTCTAATGATTTATCACCTAAGATAATTGCGCAATAATAGAAGTAACAGCAACCCGCGCCCGCGCTCGCGCGTGGCGTTGAAACTCAACGACCGATGCAATATACTTAACTTCTCGCTAAAAAACATCAAAAACGTCCACAAAATAGGGTTCAACGGCGATCTCATAAATATCTAAATTAAATCTTTCTAAGTCTTCAATACACCAAACGCGCTCTCTTTTCTTTTCTCAGCGCCTCGTTACTCGCAGGTTTCCTGCACGTTCCATACATTTGGGATGGGGAAGGGGGAAGAGGAGGGGGGTTCGGTTGAACATATGCGTCTACATAAATATACTCCGACACCTGCAAGTAACCCAACCCTCAAGTTCGGAGACGTAGAGAACAAAGATGCAGCACAGGTTAAGACACTGAACACAAATAAATGCGGGACAATTTGATACCAATTAACCGGTCGGAATGGATCGATCTCGGATTCTGCGCTGAAATTAACCACTTTATTAACCCATATATCTCTATAACCTAAACGTCCAGAACGATGGACGGCTATGCATATGCAATCGTCATTGATGACTAACAAAACATAACGGGTAGGGAATACAAGTATACAGCGCACGGATCCATGCTGACCCCCTTTCCCTGTTAAGGTCAAGATAATGGCTACTGATTCACTGGCGATGGAGAACATCTTTCCGCAGCAGCCCATCCCGCCAAAATCAATCACTGTGAAAACAGATAAACCAAGACCACATATTTGCCTCGTATGTACGCGAGGTTTCGCGCGTTTAGAACACCTTAGGCGACACGAGCGTTCTCACACTAAAGAGAAGCCGTACGAGTGCCCTATTTGCGAGCGGAGGTTCGCCCGACGGGACCTTCTTCTGCGACATAAACAGAAACTCCACTCAGTCTTCACCGAGAGCAGCAAAAAGGAGAAGGACCATAAAGACAAAGGCGTGCGCTCAACGCCGGAGAAGCCGAAAAAAGAAAGCAGTTCACGAGGAGAGTACAAGTCCAAGACGAAGCAGGCGCAACAACACCAACAACAACAGCATCTTTTGCCCGAACAATCTGCGCCGTACGACGTTAATACCTACCCAATTCCAAATAGCGAGCAGATCCAGCATATAAGAGAGTACCAGCAGTTCCACCGTGCTCAGCAGCTCCGCTCGCAAACAAGTTTGGGCGGAAACCAGCACCAGCAACAGCACCAGCAACAGCAACAGCAACAGCCCCAGTCGCCCGAACAACAAATCATGCCGCATATGTTACAACAACAACCACAACAACGCAATAGTATGCCGCCGCAACTACCACATCATCAGCAACTGTCTCAGCCGCCGCCGCAGCAACTGCCTCAACAACTGCCTCAACAACTGCCTCCACAGCTGCCTCCACAGCTACCACAGCAACCCCGCAGTTTCTCGCATCACAGCAATCTTTCACAGCAAAGCAACTTGTCTCATCACAGCAACTTGTCGCAACACTCGCTTATCAGCGGCGATCCCGGCCATGAGCCACAGCTGCATAGTCACCAATCATCGTTATCGCCACACCAGTTGTCACCTCAACTAATCCCGCGGTCTATGAGCCCCAGCATGGGCAACGATCTCATGCACCAGATCCCCTCGACCTCGCAGCAGGTCCCGATTCCCCCACATTCATCTAACCAGATGATCTATTCACCACCGCGGATCCCTATCGATCCTGCTACAATCAGCAGCGGCATCAGCTCACGGAATATGAGCACGCAGTCATTAGCCCAATCCGTTCCTGATTACAACGACGTGAACCCGCTCACGAACGTCAATTCCAACGAATTAGACCAATGGCCGAACGCGGATATCTGGCCTTTGAACCCAGTACGCAGGCTGTCGTTGAGACCGTCGCGGTCTAACTCGTTCAGTGTTCCGACATCGAGTTCATACATCAAACCGAAAGACACAACGCTGAACTCGCCTGAAGGGTCGACATCAGCAGGGCTGACACGATTAGGCAGCTCTGAGCGGTTATTCGGGTCCACAAAACTACCGAATTCTGTAGTTCCGGACTCCGCCTCTTCTGATAACAGAGACTCTTCAAACCCGATGCTGCCATTGCCTGAGAATTTTGAACCTGTTATTAGGAACTTGAACGTGAACGATTTCGACGAGTTCATGCCCCGTCAAGACCCTTCACAGCAAGCGACCCAACCAGAGTATCCGACCAACGACTACTCTGGAACCGATCCATGGAACACGGTTGTAGGCCCTGGCATTGGCCAGGAATTCGACCCTGACGAGTTCAATGAACTCAACGACCCGCTGAAAGTCAATTTGGAAGACTATTTCCTGAACGCGCAGGGCGATGATTTCATGACTTCAGTCTTCAATGTCGATTTAGAGGTCCGCTGCGATACTAATTAATTAATGCCGTCACGATTCTAAGAACGACACAGTCCCATATATAAATCCGGTTTGTTTTTACTTTAATATATCCACACTAATATACACATGCCATTTTTAATCATACCGTACCCCGCGTTTACTCCTTGCTTGAGTGGAGTCTCCCTGCTCTATTAACCCATCCCCGCCTTGCTGTACGCGCACGTTTAATGGCGGGGAGCGATATATTTGTGCGCACATATACCTAGCGTACATTATATTAATAACCAGCCGTGTTAATAGCGAGCCTACAGCTACATATCACCGCATACGCATAAACAAGCGCCAGCGCCGAGACCCAACACTAGCAACATAGGTACGCACGTACACGGTCCGACCCGCATATATTGACAGCTGAACACGGTGCCGAGAGGGTATGCGCATGAACATAGAACTATAGAACCATAGAACCGTAGAAAATAGAATGTAGAATTTATATCCTGCAAGGTGTAGAAAGAATTGAGGTTAAAAGTGGAAACCGCTGGATTGGAAGATTGCTAAGAATGTGGAATAGAAGCCGAAGCACGGAAAACAACCAACGCAATTAACAGAATTTTGCACAATTGCAACCAACCAATCGAAGCAATGAAATAAAAGCGCTCAACGAGCAATCAAAGGAGAGAGAATTACCAAAATGCAAGCAAAACGCATGCAAGACGAAATTCGCTCTTTCCGCCGACAGCAATTGTCGACCTAGGTAAAAACATATATTTAGCTGGCAGCAACAAGCAATATATATTTAGAATGGTACATCCTGGAACTAAAATAACTCAATGCGCGGTATACCTGTCATTCTATTGAATAGCTGTCATAAAAGTGTTTCTGCTCGTACACACCCATGTACCCATGTCTGTTATTATTACATCAGCAAACGTGCGCCTGACGGCACAATGAACACAAATGAGCGCCGATGAGGGCTAGCAAATTAGTCATATACAGGGCTCGACTGAATTTGTCAAGGACTGAGTGACGCTCACATGGAAGTATACACGTGACAAATATCAAGGTTGAGCAGCATCATCTTGTCTGAGCTACCGCTGATAAAACTAGCATGTTGATTCCGACTGACCAGCGTAGAAAGATCCACGAATATCTCTTCACTGAGGGCGTTTGTGTCGCCAAAAAGGACTTCGAGTGCATTCATGAGGACCTGAAGATTAAGAACCTCTACGTTATCAAGGCCATGCAGTCCTTGAACTCTAAGGGTTTCGTTAAGACCCAGTTCGTCTGGCAGTACTACTACTACACCCTTACTGACGAGGGTGTTGAGTACCTCCGTGAGTGGCTCTACCTGCCCTCCACTGTCGCTCCCGGTACCCACCAGAAGGTCCGTGCTTCCGGTCCTTTCGCTGACCAGAGACAGATGAAGGCTGTTGATCCCCAGCCCAACCTTGCCTAAACTAATTATTTAAATCTAAGCATCTTTCTTGCAAGAAATTGTGTGGTAAAAAAATTATACTTGGACAAGAGGTCGAGTCATGTCTGAATGTTCCTGCCGGTGTTCTTATTCATGATTCATTGACTAGTATTTTATGTTCATATTAGAGTCTGAATAGTACGGCTAATTTGTCTAAATATTGCTTTTCCAGCTACGTACTGAAACTAAGTAGTTGGTCATAGGATGCTGTCCTATTTACAAAGCCATCCTAGTTCTGCATTCTATTATAGGGGCCCTTGACATGTCTAGAAAGGGCGGGGTAAACGTACATGTGAGCTGTCAACGTCTTTTTTTGGACATATATTTTTTGAAGTTTGCAGCATTGCCGAAATTACTCGCGAATATTCTTTTTTAGTTTGGCAATCTGTCGTGCGTAAATACCCAATTAGGATTAGTTTGGCCACATTCAATTATACGGTGCAACAATCTAGACCATTGCACGCTAGGTGCTAGAGCTAGGTCCTTCGTAATAGTTGACTTGCTAATACTGTGCATAATGCGTGTAATCACTTCCACAAAAACGACAACAAACTAGAAATTAAATCGCTCAATAGCGTGTATATGCACGCCTGCCACTGATGTCAAAACAAGATACATCCAAAAAAGCTGAAGTTTCGGAGTTCAAATTCGATCAAGTCGGTAGCAATGTCTGTCAATCGATGCAACTGATTTTTTTACGACCTAGAAATATATACCTTTTTTAACCATTCCCCATACTCAACAGGAATATTTTTTTTTCCTGTCAAATTTGTGCGTTCTACGTATAAGCGTAATTTCCTCATAAGACCTACCTGCAAGTTTGTTTTGAGGAGTTTTGGTAACCGGGTAAAGACGGGATATACTTATTTTCGTCCAACAGGAACAGTTTATATTTATAATGTCAATCACATTTTTAGATTATACATATAAACGAAAAGGTCCTCTTAACTGTGGAATGATCGATCGCACCCCATGATTTCTTTATCAGAGTACAGTGTCTTTTATCGGCTTAGTAGAGAGAACATACACTGTCGAACCCAGACATAACTAAGAACAGCATTACCCTAACCCCAAGCGCAGATTCAGGTGTCCATATTCATCTGCCGCATGATCGCGGATGCACAATGACGTACTCTATAACTAAAAGTAAGAAAGTATCATCATTTGATAAAAAAAAAGCGAATTTGAATATACGAGCACTGCAAGTCGAGAAATGACCTTTATCGTAAAACCGTTGTGTTCGATTCTGCATCACTACCCAGGGTAAGTGCCATTGAATCATCACGCAGCACGTGACATGAAACGCTTAGCGTCGAAGGTGCATACGGCGTCAGGTAGTCCAATGATAACCAAGGAAAGAAATATGCGAGTAAAGCGCGAAATAAGTAACCTTACCGTTAGCATTCCTCCACTTTTTTTTCATTTTTCAAATTGCTAGTTAAAAGCTTTATCATCGAGCCGCACGTTGCTCTCAATGAGCCTTTTTCTTCTTACTCACGACGAAGAGTCTCCATCGTACGTGCGCCACATTCTTTTCTGATTGAGGGCGAATGATGGCACCAAATGTAGACATATACGAGCATGTTGCTGCCTAAACAAGATTTAAGCTATAAATATTGTGCATTTCACGCTCTAAATATGTTTAGCCGTTGTTATTTATTTTATGATAAACATCCACAAGCAATTTCACTCAATTCTCAAACACACGAACCCAGTCACTCATACCTGCATTAACTTAGATGTAATGTTGAGAGCCACGTACGTCACCGCAATAGCACGTGATAGGACAAGTGGCTGGACTACATTCTCTATCCGGTATACGCATCCACTGGATACTCAAGTATAAATAGGATGGTGAAACAACCTAAATAATCAATTGGAATAATATACATTTGGACTTACATCCCGTTTCAGTCTAAGTATAGCTTGAATGATCTTACCC